>NDXB01020899.1:72362-100633 GCA_002631895.1 Agapornis roseicollis | reverse complement strand
CAACAACAAAAAAAAAAAAAAAGGAAAAAAAAAAAAAAAAAAAAAAAAAAAAAAAAAAAAGACTCAGCAAAGCTCCCTAAAAAAGAGAAACATTTCACAGGTTTTACCTAATGTGCAACTGCAAACACTGGAGTGTGGTTGAGACAGATATTGAGAGAAGAGGAACAGAGCTTCCATCTTTGGAGAGCAACCATTGCCCATTCATACTTTCTCAGGGCTGTGAATGGCCACAAGTGCATGGCTGTACCCACAGCACAGATTGATGGCAGATGCTCTTTCAACAGGCAACATCACTACCACCCATACAGCTAGCACAGCTTCAGATACAGCACATGGGTTAAAAGTTCCAGGTCCACGAATAACCCATGAAAAAAAAAAAAAATGCCCCAAAACCAAACTTTTCCTTTCCCTCAAGCTCTTCCATCTCATCCTAACTCTTGGAATTAAAAGCAGCCTTTGTAAAGCACACAGAAACAACATATGAGGCTGTGGAGTAAAACTGACTAGTTTCCCAATTGATAATAATTAGGTGGATCACTGCAAAACATCATTGGGTTTCCATGCATTTGCAGATACATGATACATGTGTGTGCAGATACATATGCCACTCACACCTTACATACACCACAACTACAAACATAAGACATATGACATAACATCTGCCCATACCTACAACATTTATCATTACATTTGTGAATGATGAAACCACTGTGTACACTTCAGTTGCCCACACAGCCTGCTGGCATAGGAAATAATGTTTACATTTCAGCTACTGACACAGATCTGACTGTAAAGCAGACAAGCAAAAGTCTGCAATTTCCTTCATACACTTCTTCCTTCTTGCTTTTCAAGCAAGTTGCAGCTTTAAAACTCCTTCAGTACTAAGGGCCAAAATAATTTGATTCTCAGTCATCACAGTACAAGACAGAAAGCACCCGATGTTTATGAAGTGGAAGATGTATTTCTCTACTATCCTGCCAACACAGAAGCTACTCATTCTTAATGTTCAGCAGCAGAATAAGACTCTCATCCATCTCATACTGCTTTTTGGTGGAAAAAAATTATCTCACAGAAAGTCAGCTAAACATCTCCCCTCTCATTCCTCAACACCACTAATACTATAGCGCTTCCTTTTTCCTAATTGCTTCTTTGCTTCCTGGAGAACTGCTAAACCCTGTCTCTCCCATTCCTCAAAGCTCTTTGACTTGACAGCATATAAGTACCTATGACTAGCAAGGCTTGTCGTGGGCAGTCCCCTTTCACAGGCCACTAGAAACAGCACCTGCTGTTTGTTTTATTGCCCTTCACTGGCACTATGTGTGTTGGACAACAATCTGCTGGGCCAAATAGAAAGAGGAAGAATGAGGAAAACCAGTACCTGTTTATGCAACAATACACACAGACATTTAGAGAGAGGTCATAGCTTAGATATGCATTTTCATATGCAGGACTATAATATGGGTAGAGCAAGAGAGATATGGATGGGTATATGAGGACAATAAAGCAAGCACTTGACTACCATAACTGCTTTTCTGTTAAGGTGGCATGCATGTTCATGTCAGCGAATTGGAATGAGCCCAGTGAGAGGGATAGGGATGAAAACTGAATAGTCAGGCTCATGTCTAATATAACCCCAGAGCTGCAATTTAAGCCTATTACTTCTGTTCCCCTCAACCACAGACATGGGTTGAGGGGGACAGAAAGGGACATCCTCTTGATAATAGTTTTCAAGCTGTTGGAATGTTCCCTTCTCAGTCATCTTTCTTGAGGCTAAACAAGCCCAGCTCTTTCAGTCTTCCTTAGAGATCATGCCCTCTGGACCCCTCATTCCTCCTTTAATTGACTTCCGGGCTCTTCCTGGTCAAAGTACATCTTTCTTGAAGTGCACTGTTCAAAACTGGGGGCAGTGTTCTAGCTAAGACCTCATCAATGCTGTGTACAAAGATTACTTCATGCTTCTATACTGCATTCCTAGTTACGTATTCCATTAAGACAATGACTTTTTATTTTATTTTTAATAAAAACATCAAACACTGCATGACTTCTGTTCACTCATGATCTACTATAATCCTGAGTTTCCTCTCTGAAGAAATGTACCCACCTGGCTTCTTCCCATCCTGAACTACCAGACTTACAGTAAAATTGTACGTTTTATTGTTCCCATTGAATTCCACCATTTTTTACAGAATTTCTCCATCTTCTTTTAAGCTTATCTTTTAACATATCCCCAGTTTACAGCCTAGTGATGCACTCTCTAGAGAGGCATTCTGATCACAAGGGGCTTGTATCTGGGACATCATGGAGAGACTACCAAACTTTGCACAGTCCACTGTGACAGGTGGCAAGCCCTCTAGAACAAGCACCACATTTACCTCCGCATTCACCTCCACATTCTGATTATACATCTAATATCTCTCAAACAGAGCTTCTAGTATCAGCATATACGCAACTAAATAACAATAAAAACTGTTGTTTCAGCACAGTGCCCATTCCCCACCCCTCATTTCCTTTCTTTCTCCTCTCCTCATTTCCCCCTCCCTTCCAGGGAACCCTTGCCAGGGTTTGTTTTTCATGCCAAGGTCCTTTAGATGAGACCCTATATGGGAAGGTAGGTGTGGGAAAGGTTATGAGGAAACAGCCATCTAAACTGCTACCTTTCCGGCTTCCCCACCTTCCCCTCCCTACAAAGTATCCTCTGTTCTGTTTTAATGCTAATAAGTTCAGAAGAGGTTCCTAGGCTGGAGCAATTCACAGTTTGGACTGCCAAAGCACACAGCACACACCTCTCTGATCCCTTCCTGCCCAAACAAAGTCCTGCTGGCTCAACCTTCTAAATGTGCTCTGGGAATTGCTGCTGTGGCCCCATGCCAAAGGCTGGCTGAATTTCCAGGGGCGTTGGTGCCACCTACTCCTCTCCTCCCAGCTTTATCCTCTTGTGTGCATCTTATTTGCCATATGCCCCTATGAAGGAAAAAAAGGGTAAGTCAGAGCTTGGCTGACCTTTAAATCTCTGATAAAATATTACACAAAAGGGCAGGAGGAACTGAGAGATTAGTTGAGAATTTAATGAAAAAAATTAACTTCTTAGTGAGCTTCGGTTGTGCAGCTCACATACACAACTTATATGCAAGCTAAACTCAAAGAAACTCAGATAAATCACCATCAATTTCTGGCATGAATTCAGGTTTACACAGATAGAAGTGAAAGCAGAAGATTCCTTTTGTTCCTCTCTTGCTTTCCAAATTATTCATCCCAATTTAGTAGTGGAAACTAGAGATCAGAATGTTCCTAATTCCATTAAACTGAGTGGACTTTCTTTGGATTTACACCAGTGCAAAAATATTCAAATTACCTGCTTTAAATTTCAACACAGACTAAACCTCTCTGCTAGACAATCTATAACACAGGCTTGTTCTACAGTCTACAACACAGATATCAGACACAGACTATGTCTGAAATAGACCGTCACAAAATGGGCTGAGCAGTCCCCTTTTTACTAATTGTGAACGTCAATAAATGGATTTGGGGAGCTGCATTTACTACAGATCAGTCTAGACCAGCTAGAAGAACATCCCCATATGAGGCTTCTGTTATCTCCTCTGGGATGAGATGGAGGGCAATTCCACAATGCTCTTCACACATATAAACCAAGTATTTCCATAGCCAAGCATGGAATTGAAGGCGTGACAGTGCTTGGTTATTTACTCACACCCCATCCTGTCTCATTGTTCAAGTATTCTGATAATCAGAAGAGTATTCTGTTCAAGTATTCTGAACTGCACTGACATCACTGGGTTTAAGAAAATACCAGCCAAGATGTCTTTGTCCAAATATTTCTAAGAAGGAAATTACCGGAAACTTTCACAAAATACAGCAAAAGGAAAAAGAGAAGGATGAGCATTTGCCTGCAGAATGAACTAATCTCCTAACAACAAGTTATAATTGCATTTACTGTCTGATTAAGCAATCGTAATCCAAAAGCTCTCTCTCATCATTAATGTAGAAGCCAACAACTTTCCACTGACTGACAAACTCATCCAGCCGTTGATCTCTGCATAAGATACAATGCTGAAGCACAGCCACTAAAGCAAACCCAATGGATTTTCCACAACTCGAGGATCTCCCGGACACCTTTCAAACTGGGAAACTGCAATCTGCTTTCCCCTTGTAATTTCCTTTGGAGAAGTCTTTCTTCAAACCTCCACCTAGTAAAGCATTGCATAACATTGTCGTGCACAGGAGGCAGTGGTAGAGATCTGCTCCCAAGATCTTCAAATACAACACCGTTTGCCACTGGAAGACCCCTGTACTGCCTATAACATACATAGGCTGCATCTTTTGAGCACATTTTCAATCTAGTTATAGTTCTATACTAGAACAGGCTAAGAAGCACTACTCTTCCCTGTTTCACACCAGGGAAACAAGCTCACAAATAAATGAAATGAGTTGCATAAACCTGCAGAGGTAGCTAGGAAAAAGACACAATGTTCTTGAAATGTTTCTCCCCAGCAAGCTTTCTGACTTTTTCACTTACAGAAAATGAGGTATCTAGCATTAAAATCTCTAGCTCAGTGGTGTTCCAGTGCCATGTGGAAGGCATCTGTCTGTACTTCCTCTGAACAAAACATGCCAAAAACAGAGCAGCTGTGGAGACAGACCAGTGTGATGAGTGACAGAAAAAGCACCTTGTGACACCTGCCTTCCATGTGCTGCTCCCAATGGTGCTGGAGGGATGAGCAAAAGGACTACTTCTCTATTGAGTGAAACCAAAACTGCTCCTTACCCAGTGCGGAGGAAGTTGCAAGGAAGCTGCTGATCTGAAAACACTGTACCCTAAAAAAGTGCTTCTGTATCCACCCAGCCTCACCTATGACACCTTGTGCTCCCCAGTTTGGTGACTTGTAGACTAGGGAAATGACAAAAGAAGGACAATTCTCTCCAACAATGGAAAAGCCTTCCTAGAGGACCTTTACAGGTTCCTGAGGACACAATCTGCCTACAGAAGGACAAAGAAGCATGACATATTTATAAACCCTTTCGCCCCATTCTCCTTCAGGCTATATGATATATTGTCTGAGCAATGATTATATCTGATATAAATTGCTACTAGATGAGAAAATACAGAAACTAATTTGAATCAACACATTAAACAGGTGATATTTCATGCCCGCTACCTACTTTTCTATTTAATTACCTTATTTTGTTAATAGTTGCTCCCAAGCCCTAATTATACTGTACCTCCATAGGGGTAAATCTTATCCTGCAAAACACTTGCATTCCATCATCTTTCACAACTTTTCCTCCTCTGGAAAATTTCATTGCTTTCCCAGCTTCAGGTAGTTACTTTTACATTGCTATTTTGTTATAAATTTTATAAAGTATTCATCATCACAGGGACCTGGCTTCCCTTTCTTGCTGAAATCAGGCTAAATGATAAATCAGACCTCCTACAACATTTCAGATTTCGTTATTCTTCTATGAGATGTAGAAGAAGCACGCATCTGACATTCAACCTCCTTCCATCACCACACAAGATCTTTCTCTCCAAAAGCACAGCCAGAAGATTTTGGCCTACCATTTGTCTCATGTCACCCTCATCTTTGCAACCTGCCTTTGCTCTCCCTTCAGCACCATAGCTACTTCTTTTGGTGTGTCATTTTCTTCAATGCTTTGGAAAACTTTATCCTTCCTTATCAGAGTCTCCTGTTAAGTTATGATCTGTTCATCATGCTCTTTGCATGATGCAGTATTTTCCTCTGCCATTTCTCCCAGATGCATCTTGAGGCAGCACCTTCTCATCCCAAATTATCTTTCTGACCTTATTCATAACAGTGTCCTGCCTCTCCTTAGTGGACCAAATATAGATTCAAACATCCTCTCTAAAGGGTGAGGAACAAGGACTTAATAGATCTGTATGTCGCCTAATACAGCTCTGAACAACATAAGACACTAGTAAAGAGAAGTAAAGAAAGAACAGAAACTGCAGAAGGGCAGGAATCGTACTCAGAGAAGTGGAGCAATAGGACATCCCTGTACTGCTGCTGCTGGCTCTATTTCTACTGGAAAGGGCAGAGGCTGTTACTCTAAGTCAGCAGGCATCGAAGTGACAGGAACTATATGAGAATGCTGGTTCAATTCTAAGAGGAAGGTAGGAAATTGTCTACTCTGTAGCCACACAAGTAGAGCTGGAAAAGGCCTGGAAAGCTGAAATAAAAGTAAATTAATTTGATCCTTCCAGCTAACATGTATAACTCCTACTACCAATATAATTTCAGTGGTTTATCCCTTCAGCAGCCTTGAGACTTAATCCAGAAAGTTCCTGATGCTTTGTTACAGACATAATGGAACACAAAAAACATTCAAACATTAATGATGTCCTAAGGAAAAGAACACAGTAGAGCTTTATATTATTTTTCTTTATTTCTTCTTTTTATGTAATGCTGCCTAATACTTGCAGCTATGCCAAAACAAGATAGTGTTGTCAAATCAGCTGATAAGGTATTAGAAACACACGGACACAAGTTTTTTGAATAGTAAACCATCCATGGCTTAAGGGATAGGATATCATGACAGCTCAAAGCATTCAGTAGGGGGAAGACACTAGATTAACATTTTAGCACATCCATTCTTCAGTGGCAGGATCTGTTCTTTCCCCCCTTTTTCCATCTCAAGCTATGTATCTGTTGTGCTTCCAAAATCCAGTGATCTCTTAGGGAACATTAGGATTTCCCTGTTAAAAACATGTAATCCAGTAAGCCCTTCTTGGATGTTTCATGTCTACTGTTAAGTAAATCATACTCAGAACACACTCAAACATTCCCTCCAGATATTCCAACCATGACCACAACTTTCCCTGCATTTCAGAAAGGTGACCGGTATTGTCTGCTTGGGATAGTCAGAAGCCAACAATCACCACAGACACAGAAAATATCACATAGGCCAAAATTTCAGGCAATGTAGAATGATACAACTCCACTACTGTCTTCAAAAGAACTGATCCATTTTATATCAGATAACCATCAGTCCATAAGTCTTATAGTAAAGCAACAAGATCTACAAAACTGTGTATCCCTGCACAGAAGCCTTATAACTACAGGTACTTTGGTAACACCCCCAGCTTCTTCCCACCCAAAATCTGGCACATAAGCCTAGGTCTCGATTTACATTTGTTTACACAACTGTATTGATTCTCAGACACAGAATGTGAGACCTGGCTCTCATTTCATGCTCTTCTCATGGCATCTGGGTCTCACACATTTGCAGCACAGTGACTGCTGCTTCTTACACAGCTGGTCAGGGAGCTGTCAACCAGCTGCACCTACTGGAAAGGAGCCTAGAGAGCGAAAGTGATTGTGCTGCACTCAGTGCCACAAGCCTGTCCCTATCTCAGGACTCCATATGCAAGTGAGTGCCTGAAGGGGGAAGCCATCTCTATCACAAAGCCTGAAAAGTATTATCTCTTCTGTATTTGAACTTGAATTCGACTACAGAAAGCTGCAAGTAGCAATATGTGCATTAAAATCGGGGACTTGTACACATGCATAGCATATGGGACATATGTAAAACTGACCCAGCATCATGAAAACTCTTTGAAGAGCAAGAAGAAAAAATAAAAAGGTATCCCAGATATGGACAATTAAAAACAAAAAAGGTATACTGGGTATATACAATCTTGGACTGAAGAACTGTGCTGGACATCTGTGAACATCTGTGCATAACTAGACAGACTATAATACCACAAAAAGCTTTTCCCTCCCAAACCTCAGTCTCCTAATTGCTTCAGAAATCTTAAACCAAGCAGTACTTTTGCTATTATTATAATGGAAGACAAGTGCATCTAAGTGCATGAAAAATGTTAATCTGACAACTATAAACTAACCCAAGAGTAAGGGAAGTTTCTGTGTCCTGGCCCCCATAAGTGAGGAAAGCAATCTGCTGCCTCAAAGCTTTACTTTTTTATGTTTTCAGAGTCAATGTCTTCTACTCAGATGGAGATGCCAAGCCTTCTTCCTGGATATGAGCTTCTGGTCATGAAAAAAAACAGCTTAGTCTCATCATCAGTATTTTCTTACAGCCTCCACTGGGGCATTCTCATTAACTGCAAGAAAGGAAGAAATGGGGTGGGGAGTCTCCACTGAGCCAATACCAGCAAAGCCTACTTAGCTTGCTGGATTCAGAGCTCATCATAGGCAAAGAAAAATGAAGAACCTCTCCAGATCTTGATTGCATGTGGCACTACACAACTTTTCTAACTGATTAGGTACAATCATCCATTACAGGAAAGTACACTGAGGCTGGGCACAGAGAATAAAAGAACTTCTAGTGGGCAAAGCAGCATAGAGGCCCTCTTAAATTATAGTTGCAGAGAAATTTGCATTGATCAAGAACTCAAAGCCACAGGCCTGTCAGAGGTGTAGTCTGAAACTGATTTACATGCAGGGCAAGGGACATGGAAAGTAAATCCCTGTATTCAAAAGAATCCAGCAAGAGGTTAGAATGACTCAAAAGATAATTTGAAGCTGAAATACTCAAATCTTGGTAACATGTCTGAATTTACATATGAGTAAATACTGTTATCAATACACATGATATGTTTGTGGTTTGAAGTGAGGACCTAAAATGTATGTCTTTCTAAGCCACAAATTTTCAGTGAGAAAGTAAGGACTAAACAAGTTTCAGACATGAAGGATAATTTCTGGGAAGGTGGTGCCCAACTCTGGGAGCCAAGAGATGGATCAGGCAGCTCTGCATATCTGTTCTCTAGAAGTATTCCAAGGGAGCTGGTTAAGAAATAGAGAACTTTGTTCTCCAGGCCCGTCAGCAAACACAAACACAACTGTTGCCTTCTTGTGCATACATACCCTGATATATATTGTCCATGTTCACATGAAAGCCCACAACAGAGGCTTTTCTTGTACCTTTTTACACCATGAATACTCTTGCAGGTTGCAGAGCCAAAGAGGGGCCTCACAAACACTACCACAGCTATGACTTGGCAAGCTTGAGTGGGACAGGTGATATATGGGAGTACTTATTCAATGTGGTGAAGCCTAGTTTTCATCTAAGGTTTATGTTGTATCCATTACATTAAATGGCCCGCATGGGAGAACTAAGTATGAAGGAAACTTGCTACTTCCAAGTCAGCTGTTTGCAGTGGGAACTGCTACTACAGTTATTTAGGTTTGGATCTCATCTCCCTTGAGGAAGGTGTGTTATCTGACATGTGCCAAATTGATACCTTGCTCAGAAATTGTTTTGCTTCCTCTAATGAAATAAATAAATGTTTTCTCAGACACTTCCATGCTGTATCTTAATCTCCTTCAACATAAAGTTCCCTTTTCTTTCTTTTTTCCTCAACTTTCCTCTGGGAAGAGAGACTGTAATCACTGAATTTTACTCTCTGTGAAGGCAGAAGAGGAACAGATGTGGAGAAATGTCACAGAGTAAGCAAAGACCAGATTTTTCCCAAACCTTCTGTTATTGATCACTTCTTTCAATGCTACTAGAAATGTGTCCTGGATCTCTTCAAAAAGAGAGGGAGGGAGAGAGAAGAATGCATGTTGCCTCACCCAATCAGCAAGTTCTTTCAGCAACTGAAGAATGATGGGAACATGAAGTTGTCGTTTCAGTGGATGAAAAGAAACATAACGGCAGGACAAAAAAGATGCTGGATAATTCTGAAGTTTTCAAATACAGAGAGTTAACAAATATTTATGCTGCTCCTCAATTGTAAATAATGGAACTCAGGAGGCACTTTTGCTGGCATAAGGTCCAAAGTTTTGCTCTGGAAAAGCCTGGGAAGGTGGTAAATTGTAACATGAATGAAAGCTTTTTTGAATCTATAAAGTCAACAAAACATATTACATAGGGACTCTGAGAAAAAAAAAAAAAAGAAGGAAAAAAATTATGATAAAACAGGTTCAGATGCAGCATAAGAGAAACAAACTATGAGAGAAGAATCCAGTCAATGTCCCACCCGAGCTAAATAGCAGAATGCTTCAAAGGCAGCTAAGGCTAAGAGGGGATAAAAGTAATTACTTCTCAATTCTTTCCCAGTGTAAAAATCCAATGTGAAGTAAGTAACTCATCCAAGCTTGAAGGCTGTAATAATATGATGAACTTTGAAAGCAGCAATTTAAAAGACAATTCCATTTCTTCCCTGTGGAACAGTGCATACTAAAGTAGACAGTCTTGATTTCCATCTTCTGAAATACCATGGTCACCTCAACAGACCTACTAACAAGAGAAACAAAAAGAGAAACAGCAAAAGAACAAGTTCTTTTGTAAAGAACTTTCACCTCTTTCCTCTGTGCTATCATTCTTTACATTTTATTACTTTCACTGAATTGTTAACATTTAAGTTACGCTTCTTGGCATGGTGCATGTTCACATCTGGGGTCAGGTAGCTCATGTAAGAGTGATCTAGAAGGCAGTATCTTTAGCATTAAGCAGCACACCACCCTTAACCAACAAGAAGAGTCCAGGGCTCTAATACCGAGCAAAAGGAATCAGAATCCACTGTGACAGGAACACACTGCTGCTAAGAAATATGAACAAGGACATGGAGAACGTGTTTCATGAAAAAAATTATTTCCCCTTGCCTTGCAATAGTTCTTCCAGATTCTTCTGCAGTTCCTGTTCAGTCAATAAATCTGCACAAGCAAAAACACATGTGCTTAGCACAGCCATTTTTGCCAGCAGGCACAAAATCAGCTTGGCGCCTGCCAATAAGACCACCAAGTGCAGCAGCACTTTACTCTGTAGTAGTATACACAGTGCCAGCTGAGAAGAGAGACTGAAGCAAAAAGCAGAAGTGATGCTGGCTAGAACAGCCTTGATGGCCAGGTAGGGCCAGTTTCGTAATTTATGAGGTACAGGACCACTCCACAGATCCTGCTCTCAAGAGTTTCTCTTCCTTGCCTGTTCATTGAAAGAGAGATGTCAATGTTCTGCACTCTTTCAGTAGGGTGCACAAAAGTGGATCTTCGAGGGATAAAGCTTGTGGTCACAAGCATTTTTGTTTGCTTTGTTTCTTCTGCATCTAGACTTCTTATAAGGACTTACTTGTACTGTCACCACTGCATTAGTCCCAAGGCAATTACCATCAGCAGACAGCCTGAGAGCTACTACATCTTTTCCTACCTTAGCCCAAACAAAACCAGGCCAAATTGCCCTAAGCATTTTCTTCATTCAGACCTACTCTCTGTTCATGGTCCCAGTGGAATAAATAGAGATTGAATTTGACCAATAATAGAAGTAACCCTTTCTGGTTTAATTTTCTAATCCAGGAGAAAAGGCCTCATCATATCATGCAGCTTCGAGTAACACAAAATCTTGGGATCCTTCCTAGAACTGGTTTTCTGGTTGAGCAGCATCAAGAACAGATATTTCTGTTGAAATCAGCATCAGCTTGTCATTTGACAACCACTGCCTTGGTCAGAGTCCAGTTAAGGAGCTGCTGTTACTCAGCTGGTTGGTCTGGGTGCATCCCCCAGACAGAGCAGCTCAAACATGTTCATTCACCTTCATCTGACACTTACACAAGCAAGCCTGCATGCTCTGGAGGTGTCTTGTGACTCCATCAGAAATAAACAATCCCAACACATTCCTAATTCCTCCTCTTGCAAAACAGACATCTCCAAATTCACTTTTCATGATATTAACATAATGACCACAAGAACAAGAGAACACATGCTCTGGCCCTCAAAATTACCCTTTTTCACAGAAAAGCATGTAGAAATACACTGAATATTTATTGGACTGGAAAACTCATCACAAGGGAGGCTCTTCCAGCACGGCTAGGCTTAGCTTTTCTTGTCATTAACTCTTATGTGGGAAAATGCCCCACATTTTAACTGCAACAAGGGGGAAAATAAGGCTTTTAAAAAGTCATTCAAGCACACCAACTGGTTTTTTTTATACCCTTTGTAGAGCAGTTGGCAACATAAGGCGATACCCCCTGGGCCTGCTTCAGGGATCTAACATAAATGTTCTTCTCAAAACAGATCTCAAATGATGTTGGTGTCATCATTTCTCTTGGGGATTTGGGTCAGAAGGCTTTACACTCAAATCTGTTTTTTATATAGTACAAGTGCACCCAGACTGGACTAACAGAGAAGCAGCAGGGAGGGTAGTACACACACAGAGCCCTCTCAGGCACTTCCAGGTTGCTGATTTACACTGGTGCATTTAGACTGAATCTTTCTAATCCAACTGAAATCTCATCTGACACGTCAATACAGATGCAGCCCGTTTTATAGTAGTGTCTCATAGAACATGCATTAATCCAGACACATGGACAAACTAGCCCTTCTAGGCAAATTCTGCATTTGGCCAGTCTGGTTTTTCACCCAGGTTCTCTCACTCAAAGGCCTTAACGGCTCCCATGTTACCTGCCTACCCAGGAGCTCCTCTGGACATGTATACCTATCCTATCCAAGTACTTTATAAAAATGTACGATGCACACCATTTGCCTTCTGAAAAATAGCACTTTTCTCTCCCAGCTCACTTCTCACATAATGATGGCTAAGTTACTATCATTAAATGTAAGAACATGAATATGATCTATTTTCATTTCAATAGCTTCATTTGCTTGAAATGCATGTGCCAGTTACAGGCTGTCAGCACCAGCACATTTAATAAGTTATAGCACAGACCAACAACTCTCAAACTTCTGGGGCCAAAAACTTTTACAGATCATCATGTATGCTTGTCATTAAATTCTGCACCAAAACCATTATAAATTATACTGTTTAATAGACTTCAAGAAAGCAGCTGTGAGCTGTTTTGCCACAAGCTCATGAAACCCAGTATTTGCCAGGCATAAAACACAAAGCTAAAAGTACCCTTAATACCATCATAAACTCTCAAAACTCCTCAGAGAAACCAATACCCTTCTCAGTGAGCAAAAGCCCAGCAGCAGCTAAACCAAATCTTTCACAATGACCCAAAGGTAAACAAGTTCAAGTTTTCACATGACAAGTTCAGAAGCAAAGTGTATTTGTTGGTGACACCTTCACAGAAGCTGATTTGAATGCTTCAATGGATCTCAGTACTGGCAAACTTTGATACAGCAATTAAAGCTTTGCATGTGAAAATCAATACCTAAAACTGCACCCAGAATTAAACAGCAGATTACACTGTTACTCAGGAGAGATACCTGTCACCAAGCAGAATTCCCCAGTCAGTCAGCTGCATTTTCAGAGAGAAATTCAAGTAGTCTCACATAAAATATAAACCGACTTAAATATAGACCAGGATTTTGTGAAATCTCTCTATTAAGAGGAGATTCCTCATCTGCTACTTAGAAGCAAGTAGACTCTTTGCTGCACACCCTATGATTCCTGAAACTGCTGCAAATTTTCTCATTCCCACAGTCCTGTCACAGAAAACTGTAAATGCTAAAAAACTGTCATGGGTGCTAGGGGACATGGAAACAGTTAATGGAAAAGAAATCAATACTAAATTACTATGTACACAGAAGGCAACTTTGGCTGAGGAAGCCCTTGAGCTGAAAGTTGTTAGAGGGTTGGAGAGTACCATGGAAAAGACCACCCTAGGGCCACATTTTAAATGTGACCTAGGCCTAAACACCCTAGGCATCTGCTTTGGACCCCATCTTGTAATAGACACCCAGGCTAGGTTGTCAGACCACTTATCTTACAAACTATAGCTGTCCCTATGTTTAGTATGACTTACTACAGTTGTTCACATGTTAACCTCCACTTACATACCCAAATTATGTGGTTATTTTCATAGCATTCTGAAGCCATGGTAATGGACAAGAACTTACTGGGCTAATGTGATAAGTGTAATGTAGGAAGGTTATTGTCAAATTCCTCTAATTCTGAGATCCAGTATTTTCTGTTCTATCCTCATCTCAGTGCCAGCACTCAGACACTCACCTTACATAACCTCCGGTCTCAGAGTAGTAATGAGATAGCCAATCAACTCCATGAAATGGGCATCACCTTTACAATGCAGACTGCAAAATATCACAGCCCTATGATCTCTGCCTGTGTTTTCATTCAGGTTGAACAAGAGGGAAAAGACAGTGAAGTCATTTGATACCAAGAATGAACAGTAAGTGCAGTGCCTGCTACTGGAATCTTTGACATTTACCACAAAAACAAACAACAAATTTCACCTGAAATACGTCCTTCCTTTCCTGTTCATGTCTGTGCTGTTACAGACATTATGAACAGGAAGGAACTTCATGGTTCAAAGGCAGCTGGATGATGAAACAATCAGCATGGTCAACTGCTTTTTGTATCTCACCAGAAGTATGCTACCAATCAACAAACAGTATAGTACTTATTTTATAGGCCCAAACCCGCTACTGTGCTATATCATGCAGCAGATTTCATACCAAAGTTGCTAACAAGAAATTGGTTGTCAGGGATTCATTCTCTACAAAACTTATGAGGTTCCTTCTTATATGCCCAATTCTACATCTGGAGGATTGCATAGTGCTGCAAGAATAAATAAGCATATTTAAGTATCTTCTTGTACTTATGTAGAGTGCCACTGTCGTTCACCCTGTCATTTTTCTCCTTTCTCCCACCAAGGAATTGGTCATAAAAGAATGAGGGGGAGGCAGAAGTGTCAACATAAGTATTTATCATATCCCTAATAAGTTCCCTAAGTCCCTTTACTCCTTTCTCTGAGAGGAGGAATTCATCCACCCCATAAAATATCCAATCTGCAAGCAGAAACTTACCACAAGTTCAGAGAATCTGGCATTGAGCTCTTCTGCTGGAGGGATTGGGACAGAAAACTCAAGGAACTGGAGCGGGTTATTGTCCTTGAGATTGATTTCAGGGAGGTCGCTACCCCCAAAACAGCAAAGAAACCCCAGTGCATGACGATTCCTTTTCCGGGGTGCCATGGTCATGGTGTATGGTGCTATCTTCTGATCATGTTCTACAGAGAGAAAAAACAAAACAAACCAGACATTAGCTGATAAACAAGACTCCGTTGGACCTGTGCAGCACTCTGTAGTTACAAGTCACAGGTGTAAGAGCTGAAACAGAACAGAAGGATCCGAGACACAAAAGAGCAAAACAAACACTCAAGATAGACAAGGTAGCTATGCTTTAATACAGTATTAACGTGTTCCTGTATGGCAGCGTAAATCACTTCTCCCAAAGTTTCTAGAGAGGTTTTACAAATTCAGTGTGGGATTTTCCAGGAGGCAGATTTATCAGCAATACTCAGTAGCCAAGGTTGAATGCTACCATTGAATGCCATTGGCCTTTGTCTCACCACTATAACAAAGGAACCAAAGTATCAGAAGCAAAAAAGCATACACTGGAGAATTTACCAGGAGTAACTGGAAGAATCCTCCAAAGACATGCCATTTGGTCAAGATAAAATGAACAATGAAACATTAAAGCAGAAATCAATTTCTGCCCACCTCTGGAGCCAGATCACCAACACTACAGCTCTATGTCCAGGAGAACTGCAGTAGGACCATTTTGTCTATCCCACTTTCAAATACACATAACTAGTTTGGGCTTCTTTATGTATCCATGGGAAAAAAGGTGCAGTGCTAATGCATGTTTCAGATGTACAGTTGAGCTACCCCATCTTGACAAGACCCAGGCTTGAGGAGCTTTAGTATCAGGAGTGTAAAGGGAGGCAAAAGGAGGCCTGAAGGAGGAGCTAGGAGTCACTGATTTCACCACACAACACCATTTGTGAACAGCCTATCCAAACAGGAAGTCTCCTGCCAGCAGTTGGAAAGGAGGGATCTGTGCAGTCCACAGAGAGCCACATATTTTGCCCTTTTAAGGGACTTGTTGTTTGACAGCTCAGGGGCTTATTTATGTTATATTTTTTAAGGACTTCGCTTTTTTACTTAATCTGCAGAATAAGCCACATACTTAGAGAGTAAATAATTAAAGCCTGTTGTGAAGCCCAGCTCCTGGGCACAGGGCAGGACAGCAGGGAGGGAGGCGGCAGGTGAATCAAACCACAGGATGCTGGATGCTGTATCAGCAGCAACACAGCTGAGCTTTGTCATCAGAGCAGCTGCTGCCCTAACCTGCCCCACAATGCTTTAGTCTGCTTGCCAGAACAAGGCTGCTTTGAGCTCCATAAAGCCTAGCTGTGCTAGGAAAAGCAGCTTTAGGACAGCAGTTGCATGGTAGGTCTTAACATACTGCATACAGCCAGAGGCTCTCCAGGGACATTTTGTATAGACATCAGCATGCTCACTTAAGGAAAAAAAAAACCTACGCAACAAACAACAACAAAACGAAAAAACAAAGCACCCAAAGCTCCACCTTGCAGCACTACGTGCAAGGCAGGCACCTGCCCTACTTTGTGCTAGGATTAATTTATATAGCACCTTCTCTTATGTACTGGAAGGGCATCAGCTGCAACTCTCACACAGCTGAAAGTGACCTGGTACCAAGTCTTCTGGAATGTCCACTTNGTGCAAGGCAGGCACCTGCCCTACTTTGTGCTAGGATTAATTTATATAGCACCTTCTCTTATGTACTGGAAGGGCACACAGCTGAAAGTGACCTGGTACCAAGTCTTCTGGAATGTCCACTTTCCTTTGCTCTTCATGCCAACCCTGCAAGGGGTGGTTTGTCTCAGCAGGACAGTAGGGTAGTGTGATGCTGGCTACAAAAGCACATTCATAAGAATATCCTTACTAGGAGATGCCAAAGGTCAACTTAACCCTGGAACTGTTCTCTGACACTGTCAGCATAACCAAAATGCCCTCAAATCTACCACAATGGCATACACAGCAACTTCTGTTTCCCCTCAGTGGTGGGGACTTAGGAGATTCAGCTCTTAAAAGATTTCACAAGACATCCTCAGAAGAAGTCAAACTTGTCCACCATAGACCATCTTCCCAGGGACTGCTCTGAGTAGAATGTCCTTGATGGTAATCTGATCATGGATGAGGTTTGAACCCATTAGTTTGACAGATTTTGGTTTGGAAGGAACTCAAATCAATGAGACCTGATTTAAGTACAATATAACTACACTTAATTCAGTTGTAACCAAGCTCTGGCCCACTGCCTAGAGACTTCTTTACCACCCATCAAAGGAACAGCATTCCCTGGGGCATGGAAAGTAAATGATCCTTGAAACAAATGGCTGAAAGATTGAATTGCTCAGACCATAACATTTTCCTTTATGAGCTGAGGATAAGACTTTGGTAAGCACTCCTCTAAAAAAGGTACTTTTCCAGGAAATCAATACTGTATGAATGAATAAGAAGATCAACATTTTCTACAGAGCAAGTACTGTGGTGCAGTACCTGTACAGGTACAGGTTGTCCTGTACTGACATTTCATCACTCAGCATCCACCTTAAGCAGGTTCACCTAAGAGGTGAACAGTCTCCAGGCCTTCTTCACCCAAGAAATGCACAAGCTAGTGCTTGTTCCTGTGGTGTTTCTACAAAATCAGCATCTGGTCCTTGGGATCTATACTTGAGAAACTCAGCAAAAGCTACTCAGCTTTTACTACACTGCAAAAGCACCCACAACTCACATAAACAGTAACCTTGTGGTGCCTCACTTTCACAAAGCAACATTCCATTGCACAACATGTACTCTTAACACTGGCATTTTCCAGGTCTGTCCATAAGCAGCATGCAGGAAATTCATACTGACACAGAGGGTTAAAATGGTACTTTTGTATTGCTACAATACCATAGTGGTAGATAGGTGAGGTGTATAGATGCTTTTAAAATAAAAATAATTGAACACTTTGAGAGGAATCCGGCATAGGTATTTTAGAAATTAATAAATGAATAAATGAATGATATTTCTAAGTGGAAGCACTATCTTTCTAAAGATTAACCCTGCCACTCACAACCAAAATCTGGGGGAAATGTGCTTCCAAAGGATAGGGTGGGTGTAAGGCAGAAAGCAACAAAGAAAATTTTAAAATAACATCTTTCATCTTTGAGCGGCAATTGATAGCAATGCTGTCAAAAATAATATGTATGGAAACAACAAAAAGTGGTGGGTTTTTTTTATTCTAATAAAAGCTCTATTGCCTTTAACTTCTTGCAAGTAAAGCAATTGTAAAAATGAAACATGTTCAATTATCTATTTCTATATATACCTCCAGAAGAATCAATAGGAAATCTCTCTCTGGAGGGATTCCCACTATTACACACAGCTCCCTCCCACAGCTCTTTTCGGTTGTACTGTTTTACCCTTTTGCAAAACACAAATTGCTGTCATTTCAACAGCTAACTGCACGCCCGCTTCTCATACCGATCCCCCTCCTGCTTCCCAGCCCCATCTGTGGTTCGGCTCAGGTCAGGAGTCACAGTCTGGAACACTGCCCAAGGTCTAATTATAACAATGTCCTCTTCCTCTGACAGGGTGTATGTGTTCATTTCTAAACCATTTGGCACAGTGACCAAACACAATTAAGCTAATGCAATTTTTGAGTCTTATCAGAAGGCTTAGCTACATGGAATGGGATCCATGCTAACTGCACCAGGATGTTTTTTCAATTGGAGGTTCTAAATGGTTTCTTCAATCTCTTCTTTTCATTCTCGTCTCAGAAATTATAATTTTCATCTGAACATATCCTGCATAAGCAATGTTCCACAAACAAGACACCTGAAACAACTGCTATGCCATCAGATTTCCTGTGAAAGGTACCTGATTAACCTAATTCTTACCTCACTGTCCTGTCATTCTCCACAGCGAACAGCCAGAGCACAACCATAACTAAAACAGAGAAAACTGTTTATGTATCATCATGAGAACTCTGTAGGTTAACTAAACACATGCAGCCCTGCAAAACTAGTTTACAATGAAAGGGAGCATTAATAGAAAACACTGACACACTCACTTCTAATCTTTACTTATCATCAACAGACACACATTTTTGGTAGATGTAGGCATAGTGCCCACCTGATCGGGAAGCATGGGATTCAATGTATGATGCAGAATCTCTGTCCACACTGGTTCACACTAATAACAGAAGAGGAAACAAGGTAAATCACTTCCATTTCCCTTCATATCCGTATCTTTCTCTATGGCAAGGTAAAACATATAAATGTGTTATATTATTATGCAAGTAGAAAGAAACCTGAATTTGGACTGGTTTGGAGCATAAGCCAACTTTCCTTCCACCCCAAATCCAATACTGAATCTCTATGTTATTCAGCTATTTAATAATAAGCCACGAAAACTTCATGGCATTATAATAGCTAACTTCATCATCACTTACTGATGATAAAAGGGAGAAAATAAACACTGGTCTAAAAATTGTCAAAATATATGCATTGGGTAAAGCTAAAGAGCTGCATACTTGAACCTATGCTCAGTTCTGTAGACCACATTCCTTCTTCAGTACACAGATGGTGAAACTATAAGCTTATCACCATGTTCCAATTGCCATGGGAATTCTCCATGTATGTCACATACAACATGACAGATGTCAGATGCAACATAAAGCAATTGCAGCACGAGGGATAGGCCCAAAATGGATCAAAAGATTGTAGGAAAGAAAATCCTAGTATACACATAGTATTCTGTATTATTAATACTTTATTCTTTAAGTTTTTATTCACACTTTATTTATTTACTTACTTATTCATTTATTGCCTAGGAAGTGTGTCCTGAGAAAAAAGGCTAGGGTTATTAGAAGAAATACTTAATGCAACATGTCTGTCAAAAATGTGTTTATTTTTAATACTTTAAGGATGCTCAAGGATGTGCTGGATGACTAATGACCACTAATGTTAGTCTGATAATGCCCACAAATCCAGTACCTCTCACCTTACACCAGCTTGCCAACACAGAAAAAGCTAAAGAACTGTTAAGAGGTCTTTCTTTTTCAAGAGAGGAACTTGTAACACTCTGGTTGTCCTCACTTGGGAATGAGGGGAGAGAGAGGAAAGCCCTACAAAAGAAAAACAAAACAAAACAAAACAAATAAAAACCAAAACCAAAACAAAAACCGAACAACAAAAGAAAACTGAAAAAAGATACCAGCAGGCTCCTGATGGTCTTCCCAATCCATTTATCCATCAAAATTGCATTCATAGAAAGCAATGCTAAAACAACACTCAAAGCAAGATTCAAAATAAAAAGTGGAAAGAGCAACAAAGCAGAGTCAGTATCATAAATCTGGCTAGTAATTATTTATTTTCTTTACCCCTTTTGTCTGTTTTAATCAAGCAGAGATTAATAATTTTCTGTACTTAACTTAGCTAACTAAACAATCCATTCATCTTTTTACTTGCTAAGAACTTTTATTTTCAGAAATCATAGCATCATAGAATAGTTAAGGTTGGAAAGAATCTTAAAATCATCTAGTTCCAGCCCCCCTGCCATAAGCAGGGACACCTCACACTAAACCATGCCACCCAAGGCTCTGTCCAACCTGGCCTTGAACACTGCCAGGGATGGAGCACTCACAACCTCCCTGGCCAACCCATTCCAGTGCCTCACCACCCTAACAGGAAAGAATTTCTTCCTTAGATCCAATCTAAACCTCCCCTGTTTAAATTTGAACCCATTACCCCTTGTCCTGTCACTACAGTCCCTAATGAAGAGTCCCTCCCCAGCATCCCTACAGGACCCCTTCAGATACTGGAAGGCTGCTATGAGGTCTCCACGCAGTCTTCTCTTTCCCAGGCTGAACAGTACCAACATTCCCAGCCTGTCTTTTTATGGGAGATGCTCCAGTCCCCTTTCATCTCCATGGCCCTTCTCTGGACTTGTTCCAACAGCTCCATGTCCTTTTTATGTTGAGGACACCAGAATTGCGCACAATGCTCAAGTGAGGCCTCCCGAGAGCAGAGGGACAGGATCACCTCCTTCAATGCAGCACAGAATACAGTTGGCTGCAAACGCACGCTGTCAGCTCATGTTCATGTTCTCATTGACCACCACCCCCAAGTCCTTCTCCACAGGGATGCTCTCAATCTCCTCTTTGTCCAACCTGTAGCTGTGCCTAATGGGATTGCTCCAACCCAGGTGTAGGACTTGCGCTTGGCATGGTTAAACTTCATGAGATCAGCATCAGCCCACCTCACAAGTGCGTCAAGGTCCCTCTGGATGGCATTCCTTCCCTCCAGTGTATCCACAGAACCACACAGCTTGGTGTCATCGGCAAACTTGCTGAGGGCACACTCAATCCCACTGTCCATGTCAGCAACAAAGATGCTGAACAAGACGAGTCCCAACACCTATCCCTGAGGGACACCACTCGTCACTGGCCTCCAGCCGGACACTGAGCCATTGACCACAACTCTTTGCGTGCGGCCATCCAGCCAGTTCTTTATCCACCGAGTGTTCCACCTATCCAATTGATGTCTCTCCAATTTAGAGACAAGGATGTTGTGTGGGACAAGGTGTCGTTTACTATAACTCTGACTCCACACAAAAATTTGCAGGGTCAAAACTAATCTGTCCTCCTAGACACCAAAAGCTGAGTATTAATTATATTCTTACATATCATTTAAATGCAAGTAAGCCTACACATCCTTAACATTTCTGAATGGTGATGTGATCACCACACCTTCACCTGCAAACAAAAGAAATAAAATGCATGACACACAATACGTTTACCCAGAATACATGTATCCCTCATCTCCTCAGTGTCTAAACACACAAGATATTCGGCCAAGAGCATAGGCCAAGATGTCATGCTAAACAGCAACTCTGGGGGCAGGAACACATTTTTACTTAGTCCTTATTGCACCATGGTTCCCATTCCTATTTATCGGTTCTGCGCTTAGGCAAGTCTGCCAACAATTCCAAACAACACGTTGGTGGATCCAACAGGATTGCATACCCCCAAAATATAATCAACCTTTCTGGTTTGAGCACAGTAGTCTGGTGTCCTGCTTTTCTTTCCTTGACTTCTCCCTGTTATTACTTCCAAATTTTCTAGCGTTGCACCACTGCAGTTTCAGCAACATCTACCTCTTCTCAGTCAGAAAGTCTGGATTGCTATGAAAATCAATTTTCCTGTCTTTGTCACCATGAGCCACATTTGTTCTATTAATAAGCCTCCCTAAAGATTACACCATTCCCTACTATTAAAATAAAAAAATAAATAAAAACAAAAAACCCACAACAAAAAATTCCTTTAGGCAAGGATGAACACTTTCCAGTTTTCACCTTAGTCCTCTCTTTCTGCCTCCAGCTTTAGTTCCATTCTCTATTTTTTTTTCACTGCTCCATAGCAATATCCTCACTTTCCTTCATGATAACTCTTAGATTTGAAATATTTTTTTAATAGTTGCTTAGCAGTAGCTACTTCCTATGCCTCAAACTGCAAAACTCCTCTTTATTTTTTAAGCAGATATTACAGACAAAAAAAGACCTCTGAAGAGACACCTACTACATGACACAAGCTGCAAATATACACCCTTGTGTAAAATTACACAAGGTGTAAATTTTACAATTTACATTGTAAAGATGTATGTTTTATTTTTGTTGTATTATATCCCATCAGCATGTTTCAATTTTGTTGTATTGTACCTCATTGTCCTAGGTATGGCACTGAGGTTATAGGTTTTCCAGTGTAGGATCTAAGCTATCTGCTTAAGTCAGTTATTGTACAGTGCTAAGTAAACTTATAGTACTATACAAATAGTCATAAAAACAGTAGGCAAGCAAATATAGTCACCCAGCTGAAATCTTTCCAGGGCACAATGATTCACACCCCAGTAATGAAGCTGCTGCAGAGGCAGCATTTAGCAGTGTCCACAAATTCAGCGTGGATAAATTTATGCTTTATGAAACAATGGTATTTATGCAATGACTTCCCCTACCATAGCATCATCTTCACTAGATAGGTTGGTTAATTATGTCATTGTTCTTCTTCAAATCACAGTGATTGTAAGAGCTGTGGGGAAATAAGCTACATAAAAACAAACATAGGGAAAGTATTGCATGGACGCCATCCCTGGACCCAATTATAAACGAGGATAAAACCATCCATCAGTAAGTCTTTTCAAACACTTTCTACAATCCCCACATTTTATTCTTGAAAGAATCAGGTATTAAAGATGTTATTTTTCGGACTTGCCATGAATATACTGTAATCTCAAGTCCCTGACTTCAGGAGAAGACTACAGGCCAAGTTGTGTCTGTGCTACCTACCAGAGTAAGTCTGAACTGCCTTTTCTGCAAGCTACAGATGCACCCCAGTCTGCTGTCTAGACAGCAGACCCAGCTTAGACTCTAAGCTTCCTTCTCTTTTGGTTGTGAGTACAATGCGTGATGCATTTTCACAGTGTCTTGAAAGATGGAGTGCGAGATGAAACACATATTCAGTGTAAGAATTAATAGAGTGAAGATGAAATAGACCATGATGATGTTAGTCAAGCAGACACACACTTTAACAGCCAGAACCAGCATATTAGTCTTCTGCTTTGGTATTGAAGAAGCATTTTCCCCCACAGGAAGGAGAAGTCCCATGCCTTTTACAGGTCTTATGGTGTGAAATGCCTCTAAAAACATCACTGGTTTGAAACTAGCCCTAATTGGTAATATCTGCCAGTTCTATCTGTAAGACCAGCTCCCAAGGATGAGACATGCACCCCAGTGCTGAGTCCTTGATCACCTCAAGAATGAAGCCTAGAGCTGGCTGACCTGGAGGACAAGCTATCCAAGTAAGCCTCTAAGCCAAAAGACCAGGAATACTGGTAAAGCAGATTAATACTAGAGCTTGGTCTACAGACTTGAAATCTCTGCAACATTTCCATTGGGAATAGTGGAGTTGAGTTATAAAGGATGTCAATCAAGAGTTTCCTAGTAGCACTAAGAACTGCTACGTTCAGAAGAATGATCACACAAAAACCCATTACTAAGAGCATCCTCTCTTGTTTGAGTCATTGCAATTTTTCCATTCTGTCATTCTCCAATTATTTCCAGACATGATGTAACTATTTTGCCAGGGGATTTGGGAGTCAAAATGTTGCTTTTGTTGTCATCATTATCCTGGGTGCCTGAATTTTCCAGACAAAATAAGCTGCTGAGGCATTAGAGTGCCTCTGATGAGGGAGAAATAATCTGTAAGAACTGCCAGTGTGTTCCAAGAAAAACAAACAAATGGTAGAGGTCCAATTACTTCTTCCCAACCTCCAGCTCATGTCCACGTGAAATGATGTGTTCTTATTCAGACACTTAGTAGAAGAATGTTTCATCTGTTGTCCAATGTTATCACAGCATACAAAACCTGATTTCGATTCTAACACTATGTTCAGGACCACTACAAGACAGTAAAGCTCAACTTGACTAGAAATATGCCTTGGTTATAACCAATGGAAACTAGCCACAGATGTAGATGTACAAGTGCTGTCTTCACTATTGACAGGCAAATCAATTGTCTGCACTGGTAAAATTTTCCTAAAGTTCTCTCATTGGGACAAGCAACTCAATCTTTACAGCAAATGGGTATAACTGGGAGAAGTCAAACACAGACACCATTTGGACTTTTGCATGGTTTTTAATGGATGGCACTGAATACCCTCAAAACCAGTGTTCATCAACACCCAGGTTCCAGGCTGCAGATCTACAACTTTTCTACTTGGTACCTCAGCCAAAGTGCAGTATATTTCTACATGTCACTGAAAACCTGTAAATAAAGTTAAAAGATAGTTCTCAGTTCAGTTCTACATACTGAAAAGCAACCGGTGGGGATGATAGTTAAAAGACTTCTTTAGCAATGGAAAAAATAGTCAAGTAGATGCATCACAAAGAGAACAGGTCTAGAGGATTTTGATGCTCTCTTCATCTTAGAGATGGTTTCTGGATGTCAAAGCGCAAACAGGGTCAAAGTGTCCTATTATGTATCTATTTTTCACACTACTCAGATTCCGGAGCTGTCAATTTGGCACTGGAAATAAATTCACTCTAGAAAATTAAGCTAAAGAAAGGTCATATACTGCATTTTATTTCAGCATTTTTATTTTTGTTCAACATTCTGACAAGGGATACTCTGGGTTCAATGCCCTGAAACTTCAACATTACGCAAGTAGGTTCGAACTCTAAGCCAGCAGCTTTGTGAAGCTGTTGAACTTTTAACCTAAAGTGTCTTCATGAAGAATGGATACTTGGAAAGAGTTCTGCTCAAAGGTTTTGCGTTTTTTTCTATGTGTATTTTTAAGTGGCATCCAGATAAAACATATTTTCTGGCTGCTGTGATATTTACAGGAGGAGACTTTACACCAACACAGAAAGCTGATTTCAGAGCCATGACTTACAATGTTAGGCTTTGGGGCTGTTAAGCATTTCATGGCATGAGGGTGAACAAGTCTTCATCTATATTTGGGTCAAATTCCACAGAGCTGATATTCTGAGTAATACAGGCAGTGATCGATTATGAGGGTCTGAAAAGTAAGCACTTACCTAAACTCAGACACTTTCCTTTCATGGTCAGTGGGTGCTTTTGGCAAACAGCAGTATGCAACAAAGACTTCATAAAAGGAGGGACAGAGAGAACTCCCTAAAATACCCAAATGAGAGAATCTGCTCTACAAAATTATATATATCCTTGTGGTCTAAAGCATGTGATGCACAAGGAAGTGATGGCTGTGCCTGTTGCTACCGATTCTATTCTACTGCCTTCTCTGGGCTGCCAATAGCTAGTTCTAGTCTCCTGGATTCTCATGGCAAGAGGTCATGTTCATGTCGAGGCTTTTTCTTGTTCATGATTAAAAGAGAAGTTTAAGTACTAAGGTATATCTAAGGAAGATTTCCTAGAACTGTAACTCACCACCACACTCTTCTTTCTCAAGGACAGGTCATTTGCTTAAATGTGTGCTCAGATAAACAAAGAAAACTGCAGAGAAGTGGCACACGGTAGATAATTTCTAAGTACCTACAGCAAGCCAACAACCTGCCTGAAGATACAGCAAGTTCTTTCAGCTTCTGAGCCCAACCTGCTTGCATCTTGTTGGCAAAGATTTAAGCACACTCCATAGAAAACCAAATTGCCTTATAAAATCCCCTCTGCTACCCAGGCAGCTTCTCACTGCAGGAAAAACAAGCAAACAAAAACAAACAAATCCAACCCTGCTTGGGTTGCCACTTGATCTGGGTACACAGTCCTTAGGCATGATTCAAAAAGAAGGCCTATTTGTATACAAATAGAACAGAAGCCTGCGCTCTCTTCTAGAAGAAACATCTGCCTTATTCCCTTAGGGCTGCAAACATTATTAGTATTGTTATGTTCACTGATGTATGTCTTTGCAGAACTTGTGTCAATATCACTGCTTGTTGTCTCTAGTTCTACGCAGCACTGATTTATTTGGTAGATTGTACAGGAGTTTATCCAAATCATCACCTGCTGCAGTTTGTATTATCTCAACCTTTAGAAGCATACTTAAAACTTATTTATATAATTAATTTTTCTTGCATTTTATGGCTTAAATTTAGGGATGGAATACATATGGTTAAAGACAGTAAGCAGTTGTACATTGCCTCCTACAACCACCTCAGGTCTTGGCTCTGCTGCCCTGGTCAGGCAGGGAAATTTATAAAATAAATAAACAGTATGCAAGAATATTTCCCACTGCAAGGATGACTGAATTTCCTGTAATCCCCATTTGCTACTTCCTGTAAAGAAGACATACCAAATATGTCAAAATGCATATCAAAATCTTTCAAGGAACAAGAAGTGCTTGGTGCATTTATCCCTCCTCCTCTCCAGAAACCCATTTGAACAAGGAAGCACTCTCAATTTTCGCAAACTTTTCACCTGCCTCCCAGCAAAACAAGTGAAAACTGCAAAATGTCAAAAGCTCTGAAACTTCAAGACCTATGTAGTTGGATTGGATGGCAAATCCAAGCAGAAATATGTAACTCAACAATTTACAGGCAAGCTGCCAGCCTATCATTAATTTTAAACTATTGGCTCTCGGACCAGTAAACATGAGATGAAAATGGCACTAACACTACTGAAACCCCATGTTTTACTTCCTCCTGCCCTCTCACAGTCATTCATATTGCAAGCAAAGGGACCACTGCACTACAGTGGTGCCTGGCAATGCTTAATACAGAGAAAACTGTACAGAGAAGTGCCTCCATCTCCAAATCTCTGAAAAAAAGATAAACTAGCAGATGTACAATGCAGACACTGAATCCACACCACTGAGACACTCTTCAGAGTGACCTTTTCCCTAGTGCTTGTTCTGTCCACACCCTCACAAAACTCAAACACAGCCTGTAAGAAGCACAGCTACTGCCCAGGAAATATTCTTAGTGCTGGGTTCACAATGGTATCAGCTATTAATCACAAAAAGCTCCACTGGGATAACCCCAGAATTAAACAAATTAAGCAACACAAGTCTAGAGAGGGGTGTTGGTGTGGGAAGTATTCTTAAGGAACGTTATTTGTTTTCCAAGAATAAAATGGTTCTTTAGACAGAAGCAAGTCCACAAGGACTTAGTATATCCCGTTCATGCTGAGATTTCAAACACAGGCAAAAATTTTCTACATTTTTATGAGGTCATACACAGTAAGGAAACAATTTGTTTCCTACAGGGCCTACTAAGAGCAGCACTAACTCTCATTAATTCCCAGAGCATATTTCATATCCCTGTCAATACTGCAGGACATTTCCAGCATCTACTGGAATACCCCTACAGTAAGAGTCTCCCCATTGACATTGCAACTGTACATCTGCATGGTGAACAGGTCTCAATCATCAAATCCCAGCATGATGACCAAGTCACTTGTGTCCCAGAAAGCTGCTCATAGTAGAAGTGCCTCCAAAAAAAGTGCCTCTATGCAAAAGAGATGAAACATAACAGGGCCCAAATGAAAACCAAAAAGAAACAAAAATCTTTAATACTAGGACTGGATCAACCTTGAGAAGCAGTATTTTGGAATGAGATCAATTTGTCCCTTCTAACCAACCACTTTAGACCAAAGAAATTATTTCTCTAAGTTGGAAGGAGTGTCTCTAAGGATCAAAGTTTGAGATTTGAGTTACTAAATAACTGAATAGAGGGAAGCCACTTATCACAGGAAATGGAGCAAAGGGCAAGAAGAAAAATCAGATTTCTAGCTGGAAGGATGCCATGCTCTATGGGATACTATAGCAAGTCTTGTGCTGTGGAAAGACTGTAGTATGGAGGTAATGCCAGTGGATCAAATAGCCGATAGTTCAGTCAAGAAAATAAGTTTATGCTTTTGTATTCATTTCTTCAAATATTGAGGCTGAGGTCACTCCAGATGAAATATCTTTTTTATTGAATTCCATAAAGTGAATTATTTCAGACCTTGACCAGGGAAATCCCCCCCACCCCACCTATATT
>NDXB01020899.1:26588-50848 GCA_002631895.1 Agapornis roseicollis | reverse complement strand
ACAAACAAAAAAAAAAAAAAAAAATCCTCAAATTTCACAGTCAGGAGATTCTCACAGAGCCACATTTCACAACACAGCAGCTGAGTAAGGATTTTTACAAACAGAAAAAAAGCATCAAAGTGTGTAAGGTCCCTGATACTTTTTATTTTGAGGAGAAATCATGTATCTGTTCCCACTGTTTAGAAGAAGAAGAGTTGGATGTGGTTGTGGCTTCTACAATGACGTGCATGCACAGCATCATCCTAGGAAGCTTGCAGTTCTGTGATGAAGAGCATGAGCATATGTTCATGTATCCCAGGAAAAAGGCATGTGATTGCATGCCTACTTTCATACTCAGGCATACACATGTTGATCAGGCAGGGTGAAGGCAGAAACACAGGTTTGCACACATGCAACTCTTACCTCTGTTCTGTGTACAAAACACAGATTTAGAGCCTGAGTGCAATAACTTGGCAGTCAGAAGAGAGTGTTGCTTCTCATGTAGAAAATACCACCCAAGCTGCAAAAGACATTTTTCTTGCTGCTCTTCCATTCCATGTACATGTTGGCACCTCATGCTGACATGAAGTCATAGCATATTCCAGGAACAGCTCTAAGGGATTTTTTCTTCCTTTTTTTTTCTTTTAAGAAGGAAAAATGGCAAGTTTACCAAAATTGGCTTAAACATGAATACTGAGACCCTGAAAGACATGTAGATGCTTTAATCGCAGGACAGCCATCCTCCAAGAGAAATCTTGGGAATCGGTTTTCCTGTGAACACCAGCAGAGTCAAAACCACAGTGAGGTCATTTGATGACTGTGGAAGAAGACAGAGGCTTCTGCAGGCTCTTATCCAGTTTGCCTGCACTGTATTAATAACCTGGGACTTCTGACATTCATAATGAAATCCAGTCATTTCTGATAAAAACAGGGGAAGATTATGTACATTTCCCTGTTTATGACAGCATCAACTGAGCCTTTGAAGCAGTGCTGTGGGTCTTGGATGGCTCCTCTATGCTTAAGCCACTGACTGCTTCAATTGGAACCCAAACAGTGCTTTTCTGTGATGTGTCTTCCTTCACAGACATTAATTATTTTCTAGAGCTTTCTAGACCATCTAATAAAACAAAGGATCGGAAACGTGAACAGCTACTCTGCCTGCTCACTGCTGCTACCAATGTAAGATTTTCAGTGACTCTAAAACCACAGAACCTATCTTCTCCAGTTTCACAAAGCCATGCCACAGGATCCATATCCTATCCCTTCAACTTCTAACCCACCAACAGCATGACAGGAGCCTCAGGAATTAAGGCTGTGGACAGCAGGCGCCACTGGAATTCCAGGCAGATTTAAAAGCTGGTAGTCAGAAGAAACTATTCCAGCTAACAAATGTTCTGCAGTGGGAAGACACAATGACTTTGTCATCTCTATCAATTCTGACCAGGCAAGAAACTACCAGAAGAAATCGGATGTTACAGAACCCTACCACTGACAAATATTGATACATCTTACACCCTGGGCATTAGCTTGGCATGCCCCAGAAGCTGGGAAGAAATGGTTCTTTGAACCTATGACTCCTTATTGTCAAACCAGCTAAAGGATGATAGTTATTTATCAATCAGCACTGTTTACTGGGTTGGTATTTTGGTGGATTTTGGTGGCATAGGCTGAAATCAAAAAGAAACAATATGTATTGCCTCAAACACTGAAAAATAAAGATGCATCAAATAATACTTGTACCAGTCTTGCAGATCTGTTATTGGAAACTTCTTCACTGTCAGGTTTACAGTGCCACCAAAATGTTCAGATAAAAGTGCAGACTGATGACAGATATTCTTTCTTAAATACATTTAGTCACGTGTACAGAGAGGCAAAGAACACATTATCAAGAGACTGAGAGCAACATCAAACACAAGAACAATTTTATCAGATTTTCCAACTTGCTGCATTGGTTTCAGGCACACAAGTGACACTTTCAGTTGTTTTAACCAAGCTTTGCTTACAGGACAAAGCACAGAACAACTCCCTTTTATTCTGAAACCTGTGGGCTTCAAATGATCCAGACAATTTTTCAAGTTCAGATGCCACAGAAAAAGAAGAATGATCCCTGAGTCATGTTATTTTTAATGCTTGCACCCCTGCCATGTAATCACTTCCATGCAGCTTCTACAGAGGATGGCAGCATTAGAACAGTACTCTTAGTACTGGGAAATGAAAAGAAAAAAAGTGAAAGAGCTAAGAGTAGAAGAGAAAGAAAAAGCTAAAGAAAAGTGAAAGAAAAGGAGAGCAAAAGAAATCTGTGCAGGAATAAAGATGTTTAGAAGAAGAAAAGAATATGTCTAGAGACTCAACGCCATCCCTAAAATTTACCAGAATCAGATGTTAAATACAAACAAAAGACTCACACTTTCTGATATATGAAAGAAATTTTTTATGGCGAGAACATTACTGGGAACAAACTTCCCAGGGATGTGGTAGAGTCCACATCACTGCAGGTTTCCAAGATGCAACTGGACAGGAGACTAGATAGTGTCTTCTAGTCTCCCTTTCCCATAAAAATTGGATCAGATTATTTTTTTCAAGGTTTTTTCCAGCATGGGCTGTGTCATGAATCTATGACCATTCAACTGAGGATTTGCTTAAAGCAATTGGGGTTTAACAACCAGCTGAGTGCACCCTAGATTCTACTTTCTGAAAGCCACCTCTATGGACCAACATTGTCAAAAAGATATGCGGTTGATTTTATACCATTGTTAGGATTTCAATGTGGCATTTGTCCAGCAGTAACACCAAAAGTACTTTACGGTGGTTATAGGACAGGTTGGGCATTTATGTCTGTGTTGTCCATGCTCTTTTAGCTTTATTGTTGGCTTTGGATCTTCTACTTGCACAGCAATAGTATCTGTAATATTATGATTTTTAGCTTTGCAGCTGGAGCCAAACAAGCACACTGGTTATTTCATCTATTGCTTTCCAGTCTTTAAATCTAGACCACCGAAGTTATGTAGAACACCCCTTTGTTCTGCTGACCTCTAGTGACTTACTTCTAACTCTCCTCCATGCATTTCCTGCTGTCAACATTGAAGCTGAGATGATTGGAGTCATTAGATGAACACGTCAGTGTTAGCGAATGGTAGCTAGGCTAATGCAAAGGAGTTATGTTCCAGCTGACCATAGTTCTTCAAGTTTCTGAAGCTTCAAGGTACAAAGAGGTGCACAAATACTGGTACACAGCAGAACTGAGATGAGGAAGAACTAGACTTTGTGCAGAGGAAAAGCAAGGGAATATGAGGACAGACATATGAAAGATGTCATCCCCCTAAATGGGGCAGTGAGGTATTTTTAAACCCACTTACTTTATGAGAAATTATTGTTGTTTCTAGCTTTACTGAAAGGTCTGATTGTGGCACATGAAGCTATGGCCTTCTTAATTTAAATTTCTTGAGTAAAACAGCACTGAGGGATCACAGCAGAGCTTTTTGTAGCAGCTATCTAAGCCTGCTTAAAAGTCAGGTTAATTACCCAGGTGGCTAGCATGTTCAAGACACCACACCTGCCATCCATTTCAAAACTCCCCAAGCTAAAGTTAGTTCAGGTCTGTCAGTGTGCATCATGCATTTTCTGTTTTAAGCAGTGGTACAGCAACATTACACTGGTATGTAGTTGTTGCTTTCCATAATTTCATTTCACCATCAGCTAACATGCATACTAATGGTTAGAAATAGAAGAAAAAGGAGACTGTAAGGTACTGTAAGTCTTTGTCATGACAGAGTCAACTTGTGTTGCCTCAGTACAGTGGCAGTAATATCATCTCACAGAAAAGTGTGATGTCATCACATTAACTGGGTGTTTGTGAAGTAGCTCAGGATGAAAAGTAAATGGCCAAGAGTGAGACTACTGCTTATATTACAGTGCTATTCGCTAGAGGAAGTGCCTGTGTAAATTGTCAAGATTTGTAAATACATCCTCTTAGGTAATGCTCTCAGGAGTTCTTCGTTATTCAAACTCATTCTTAGTAGGACATCAAAGCAGTGGTATTTCTCAGCTATTATATCACAGACTGTCTTAGACTGTAGTGTGAAGGTGACTTGTGAAGAGGCATTTTCTTCCTGTGAAAGAATGAACTTCTGGGAAATTTGTACTATTTCTCCACATGGAAGGTAGAGATAGGAGGCCTGAATACACAAATAGATAAGCATAAGCTGGGAAAAATAGCAAGTAAGGAAGAAAAAGAAGAAAGGTGATAAAAGAAGACTAACAAGCCAAAAATTCAGGGAGGACAAATATTTCAGAAAGATTAAATGTGGAAAATCAAAAATCAGTAGCTATTCAAGTTCATATGAAAGACAAACCCTGAAAAAGGACAGCTCAAAGTAGAGAATGAAACCAAAGACAAACCATAAGGCAATGATAGCCAGAGTCAGTCAGTAAAAGATAAATATGGAACTCAAGAGACAACAGTTCAGGAGAAAAAAATGCAGTAGATTCTTCTGAATTTTAAGGCTGCAAAATTCAGACAAACAGCATTGTCTGAGAAGGCTGTGGTACCATTCAGAGGGAGAGCTCTCAAAGACCATTTTCCCATTACTTGGCAGGGAACCTGACACCTGTGAAACTTCAGCGAAGGGTAGCTCAAAACAAAAATGCCATAGAGGCAAACTGATGTCTGTGACATGGCAAAGAAAAATACCTAGTTCAAGATTTTTCAAAGCTATAGAGAATGTGAGGACACTTTAAATGAAACTTAAGTCCACAGAAATGGGAATATACAAAGTCAACAGAGAAGGAAAATGTCTGCCCAGGTCACTTCTACATACTCCATGCACCAATTCCATCAACCTGACACATCAAATCCAAAAGAAAGTGAAAGAGGAAAAAATGATATTGAGACACTGGGTTTATGGAAGCTTTTCTAATTTTTTTTTTATTTTTTTTTTTTTGTAGAAGACATCAAAAAGCAAGGAGCATATTTTGACTACCCAGAAAGTTTTATTTTGGACAACTCAGCTGCTTAAATTCTAGCACAGTGAAAAGTAGGAGAAACACATTCCTGTACAGCATGGTTTGAAGAGGTTATGTAATTGCGCATGATCTGTGAGGAGGGAAAGCTTGTGTATCTGTATGTGCATGTGAACACGTGTATCCATCAAAAAAAGAGTGAGGATGAGTGAAAGTTTGAATCTCCCAACCTAAACACAGAATCTTATCATTATATAGAAGGATGTGAGAGATGGATTTAGTTTATTTTTATTAGGAAATAAACTTTCAAACTCATTCACCATTTCTATTGCTGTATTTTATTTCTTTCATCCTAGGGACTCTGCCTAATTCAAACGAGTTCACAAGTTTAAGCCTACCCACCCTTGCAGGGAAAGACAGAGGAGATAGAAAAACAAATGTTAACAGACTGACAAACTTTGGAAAATACCACATGCATCTGTGACATGTAGGGCCAAGATGACCAAGTCATAAAAATCTAGCCCCCCCAAAAAGGATGTTCACATAGAAATCAATGTCACTGAGAAAAAATAAAATTTCGGAGAAGTCAAAATAAGGGTGCTGGTACCAACTGTGATGAGGTCTGGATCCCACCCAGAACAGCTTGGCAAATTACCTAAGTTAGGCAGCAAGTCAGTCTTCAGAATCAGACACTGTTCTTCCATACAACAAAGACAAGCACTGGGGATATACTTAATAATCCAGAAACCCATTATCCATCCTCTGCTGTAAGTGGTAAACTGTATTTTCTCCTGCCTTATCCCAAAGCCAAGAATACAGTCAGTAGGTGAGGATTCCCAAGAGTCTCTACTATTCTCCTGGAGAATGACTGAAGTGCAGTAAGACATAGTTCCTTGTGCAAGTTGCATTGGAAAGGGAAGACTAGGTTACCATCTGTTACTCATCATTAACTCTGCCTGCATAAAAGAACATGTTCATAATTAAATTATGTTTGAAGTTGAAACAAGAGGGAAGGAAGAAAAGCTGCTTAAGAATTGCTGCTTTGGGGCTGCTCAAAGGAACTAGGATAAGACAGGTTATTTTTCCTCCCAGGTTGGGCCTAGGAGATGCCACCAAGAGATAGTTATTCATTTGTAGAAAAGGTTAAAGTACCATCAATTTTCACTTCTCTTGTTACAGAACACACCCAGAATCAAACTATGTTTAGACAGGTTGAGGAGGGTATAGTTCATGTTGATAAAGACCCAGTAAACATTGCCCAGAAAGTGACACTGTAGCCCGCCTCAGGAAAGCTGAACTCCATTTAAAACCACTTAAAAAGGAAACTCTTTACAAATTAAGACTTGGTAATGAGGAAAAGAAGATCAAAGGCAGAACTACATGTTGATTATGAGAGAACTTAATTAAGGAAATTGTACCCATCTGCACAATGCTAAAATAGCATCATGTTCATTTCCAGAATTACCAATATTCCTACTTCACAAGAAAAATCAGAATAGTGCTCAGGCTAGAGCCATTTCATAACACTGCTGTCCATGTATTTTCTTTGTCTTAGGTATTAAGCACCTACAACAAGCTCAAGGCTTCTTGTAGAAATATTTTTAAGCAAAAACAAGGTCTGAATGTCAGACTCTGTTTGGTTTGTGTGGCAAGGTTTTGATAGCAGGGGGCACAAGGGAGGTTCTGTAAGAAGGTGCCAGAAGCTTCCCCTGTGTCTGACAGAGCCAATGCCAGCCAGCTCCAAGAGGGACCTGCTGCTGCTCTGAGCCCACCAGCGGTGGTGGTAGAGCCTCTGGGATAACATAGTTAAGAGGGGGGAAACAGCAACTTCAGCCAAAGAGAGACATGAGAATATGCAACAGAAACAGCTCTGCAGAAACCAAGGTCAGTGAAAAAGGAGAGAAGTGCTCCAGGTGCAGTCTGTGGTATCACTTTTTAAAGACAGAAAAGAGACTCCAGCATTAGTGCTGCCTAGGAACTTTCAGGTATGTCTTTTCTTTATGGAAGTGTTGCCTCACCGGAAAAGGATAATTTTGGTCATTTGCATTGGCATTCTGAATGAATGGCAGCTTTGAGCTGCATTAGCAAGTGAGCCTTACAGTACCATGCACAGTATGCTTAGTGTATCACAAATGTATATATTTACTAAGAAATTAAAGAAAACATGGGAGGAATGCTCAGCATCAGCCCCTCAAAGTTTGAGCCTGTTAAATGTATCCAGTATCACATTTGTAGAGGGGGGAGGTAATAGCAAAGAATTTTGTTGTTCTGCAAGCTGAATCCAGCCACTTGTTTCCTTCTATGGACATTATATTGCCTTTAAAAGTATATTTATTTCTGGCCCTGCCTCTCCTGTATGAACACTCCCCAGGCTTCTGTACAACTGATCCTGATCGAGGAACTCTAACAACAATCACCAGCAGGAGTTGAAGAGCAATGCTTGCTTGTCATGACCCTCTTCAGTTTCTGTACAAGTGAGGAACCAAAACGAGAACAGTGGTGGACTGTTTATTAATGCTTGATTAGAGTCCCAAGGAAGCCACATTTGGGTGTGCAGCTAAACTTCAGCCTCTTAAGTCCTTGTGAGGGCTGACCAAGCACCAACAAAGTATACGGACCCTCCTCTTTTTTAGGGTCCTGAGAACTCCTTCAGCACCTATTCCCTGCACACAGGGCTGAGACCTCACTGAGCCTTCTGAACTGAACCATGGGTGCTACACAGAACTTGCATTACCTCCACAGGAGGAGTGCCCAGATAACACAGGAAATCTAGTGAGGCATCCTCTGCCAATCCTCTCACACATTTCCAACAAGAGAACATAAGTATAGGTAAAGTACAACTAATGTCAATCCTCCTTCTTAGGAGAACCATCACACTCATCACAGATACGCTCCAAGTAAAAAAAAAAAATATATATATATATATATTTTCAACAAGCCTATTTCCTTAGATAAGTAAGGCCAATCATTACCATTCATATTTCATAAACGAAAAAAAAAAAAAAATCTATGCGACAAGGGCTTNCCTTCTTAGGAGAACCATCACACTCATCACAGATACGCTCCAAGTAAAAAAAAAAAATATATATATATATATATTTTCAACAAGCCTATTTCCTTAGATAAGTAAGGCCAATCATTACCATTCATATTTCATAAACGAAAAAAAAAAAAAATCTATGCGTGACTACAAGGGCTTGTCATAAAACAGAAGACTATGCTGGATTCTGAAAAATCTAGTAGGTGCAGGGCACCAGCAGCTAGTCTATGCTGACACTGACTAGAGACATACTTTAGATGTAAGCTTAGGCTCTTCCTATTTGGAGATCATTAGGATCGAATTGAAAAGAAAAAGGCTGTTTCTGCTTCTTTGCATAGAGTCAAACAAAGGTTATTTAAAATGTATCTACTTACAGTCATTAGATCATCAGCACCTCATGCAACAAATGATTAGAACTGTTCAAACAGGGTATAAAAGTAAAAATGCTTGGATAGAGCTATCAAAGCTACAGTCCTGCTGAATTTTAAAAGTAAATTGCAACACTTTTTTCCTGTACTTAAAACAGTACCTGCTGTACTTAAAACTGGGTGACAAATATCTTTTTTTCCCTACCTTTGCATAAGGGGGAGAAGGAGGGAGTATTTATAAAAGAAGAAAGTGCTTAAATTTCTTTGCTAATCAAAAAGAACCCTACATACACAGTAAAATACAGACACCAACCTCAGAAGACCTCAAAACCTCAAAAAAGGTGATGCATCCAAACAGAACTCCCACTTTTCTCACACTATCTGCTCTACCTATCTGTTACCTACCATCCACTCTAATCCAGGATCCAGACCTTTTGTGTTGGCTCTCCCTCCTCTCCACCCTTTGTTCTTCTGCCCCAAAGTTCTGCCCTGAGCTTCAGACAGTTTACCTGAGAGCGGCACTTCTCTGCAAAAAGTCCTGGTTTTGATACACTCTGTTAAACAAAAAACTGTCTTATAAGAGGCATCCAACCTTAGTCATACCACTTTAAATCAGTCGCATGCTAATAAGTCTAGCATAAAATATAGTAGCATGCTGAATGATCCTTATATTTTTTCCTACTGAGTTTAAGGGCATTTGAGGAATCTTGTAAATTATGACACTGAGCACTGCCCAGAGACGGAAGCTGCATGGGAATGTATCAAGGTCACAGCAAACCTTACTCAGCTCTCTCTCTCACCTCCATGCCTACCCTCAACTACAGCTTAGTGTGGGATCCTGACAGCAGGAGGTTCCCACTGACAGGCCTTTGGCTTCATCTCTCCATCAGTCCCCGGACTCTCATCTCTTCTCAGGAGCCCTCCATGCACTTTGAAGAAGAGAGATCCCAGGCATTTGCCTGGGGCCCTGGGAGCTGCTTGCCTCATTCCTTCTGAGAAAACAGCTGCAAAGTTGCCCTCAAAAAACTCATTTGTGAGCTGCATTCCCTCCAAAAGTTTTATCAGCAGCCTCATTTAAAGCAGGTTGTTACAGAGAGATGGGAGAGCTGGACTGGATGAAAGAACTGAATGAATGCCTTTAGCTATCCCAGGCACCATATCCTCAGACTCAAGTCATTCTTCCCAAAGTATGCAGTGAAAGCTTTTTACAGGTGAAAAACATAAACATGCAGGCCACTTTGTTCTTCTCCCGATCTCACCTTCCTAGCCCCAGAGTTACCAGTAAATTACACATAATCTCTGCCTATCTAAATGCAAATGGCCACCTTTTCCTGCTTCTGTCTGTTTAAGAATTGACTAGAAAGACTAAAAAGCTCCAGAAACTAAAGAATTTATCAAATCAAGGCACAACGATGCTGATGATGAAGAATATTGGGAAGAGAAGCACAATTTTAATTATCTTCCCTTCTTAAGGAAAAACAGAAGGTGAGAAAGTCAAGAATCCTCTCAGATCATAGGAAAGAAAGAAAGGGGAAAGAAAGAAAGGGGAAGAACTATTAGAGACCAGTATTAGCACAAAAACAAATGGGCATGAACTGGCTACAAACAAATTTAGTTTTGAAATTTTAAGCACATTTCTAAACATCAGAGGATCATGGTACTTGAATGGCTTCCTAATAGGAAGCAACAGAAGCAAAAACATTTAATTTTGAGGCAGAGACTGGTAAATTTACAGATAAATTACCCTGCAACATAATTTCCTGCAACTACAGAAAGGCTATACGCCATGACTCAGGAAATCTCTTTTAGTCTTGCACACCTTATCTTCTGCTGAGCCAAGATAAGATAAATAAATAAATACATAGAATCCAGAGACGAGGTGCAATAAAGCCTGATTATTTAGCAGGGTGAGTCTGCTTTCTTTATTAAGCAAACTGATGGTGTTTTTTTTTAAGTGGAGTTTGTCCACCTGTGGGGACTTCGGTATTTTCTGGTGAAAATTTGGATCATAAAGAAGACTGAATCAGGAACACTCTATATATCTATGACCACCTGCAATGAGCAGGATGGAGGTGAAAGCTCCCACCTATGATGCAATCATCAGACTAGACTGTGAGAAGTTATATTCACAGACCTGTATCCAGGGGCAAAGCTGTCAAAAGAAACTGTAAAAAGGGGTAGATAAGTGAGAAAATTAAAACAGCAAATCATTCATGAAGAATCCAAGTTAAACAAAGAAGTTTCATTTGACATGTGTGGGTGGGTATAGAAACAATTGTGTCTTTTTCAGATTTGACTGAAGTTTTACTGGAAAGAAGCCTCAAAACCATTGAAAAGAGTCAGCAGGGAGAAATCTTTTCACATTCTATTTTTGTATTAAAAAGTCCAGGATAGTACCACCCTATTCTACACACAGAAAAAAAGCCAAAACACATGAAGCTGAAAAAGTATGGAAAATATAGCAGTGTAACATAAGAAAAGAAGTCATCTGTGAGCTCTCCTATAGCACATCAAATATGAGGTATTCATTCATTCCCACAAATGGAGTCAGTGTTGATCTATAAGCTGCAGCTTTATATTACACGTTTCATGCATTTAAGCCAGACAAAAATTCCCAGGGGATAGAAAGAACCCACTACAGTGAGTTGTAGTTCTATTTCAGATCACATCACAGCATAACAAATCACAGCTTCAGACACTGAGATAAGGGACTCAATAAATCTAGTAGCATGATAACTTCATAGAACCATAGAATAGTTCATGTATATCCCTTCCACACATGTAGCCATGTGTAGAACCAAATCCCTTCAAACTGTACAACTACAGACCAATGATCATTCTCCTGCCTACATTTATCCATGTACCATTATTCACCCTAATATATATCCTTAAATACATTGTTTACTACATACTGTTGTACAGTAGTACTATCTAACCCTGTCCACACACACATCAAGACTGTTTATCTTATACTTGATGGAGCAAAAGAGAACATAAATTTTTAATGCAAAAAAGTTCTTTTGGTCTTGGCTTGTTCTGGTGGTTTTTCAGCTGTACTCCACAAAAGGTGGTCCTTGGAAGCAGTCACTAGACCTGTTTAGTAACCCACCAGTTCCCTGTGAGCAATGTCCCACAAGAAACTCTTGAGTGCTAAGAATGATACAGTGGTTCTCCTGTTGGTCTAGCAGATTTTTAGAGTCAAAGTGGTTTATAAATAAAGTAAATATCTTGAAGGGCAAAAAATAACAACCCACAATTTAAAGGTTGGATTGGAAAACCAGCCATATTGCAAGTAGCCTTTACTGGAACTCCAGTTCTGAGTCTGATCTTTGCTCTGGTTCCCAAAGAAATATTTTGAAAACATGAAAGGGCATTAAAAAACAGCTTCCTTTAATAAAGCATTTACAGCACCCTGTGCATATTAGCAAATCTGTTTGGAATATGGAAAGGTTCCTGTTAACCACCAAGTAAAGATGAGAGACAAGTCTTTCAAGAGAGTTCAAATATTGCTGAGGTATGAGATGGTGTATTTTCCTAAAAAATTTTGCACATTGAATGCCTGGCTATTAATATAGTTTGGTTCTCAGGGTGAGAAACTGAAAATGCAACTCTGAGCTATTTTGACTGTCTGGGCCTTGGAACTTGAAAGGAGTCAAAGTTGCAAGAATGGGCTTAAGTCTCCAAACCCTGACAGTCATACTTTCTTCTTCTTTCTCTATTACTCTCAAAGTCAAAGTTCTGCAGTAGTTGCCTTCTTTACAGCTAATTAAGGTGTCTTGAAAAGATAAATGAAATAGGGAAAAAATAACATGACTGGATTATATATATGTGTGTGTGTATATTTGCATTTTCCATTTTAATTTCACCTACCAGTCAGCCACCTTAAGCATGACACAGGACGGCTGGCAAGCTCTCAACATTATTTGTTTTCAGGTGTTTTCTTAGTTGGAAAAAAAAAAAAAAAAGAAAAAGGTTGTTCAACATGAATAATTCCCTGAAGCCCTTCCAACCCAAACGCTGCACAGCATTAGACGACGAAAGAACTGTTAGAGGAGTGAACAAGAAACAGGAAGTGAGAACTACCTTGCCAAGTTTCACTCTATAACCTGAGTAGTGTGTCATTAAAAAATAGCCAGCACAAAGAGTGAAAAACAGCTTCTAGTACAAATATATACTTTTATAACCAAGTGTTCTATAGATAGAAATAAAAGATGTTTTTTCTACAGGGTTTGCTTAAAAGACAGTTTATTTCTCAGGAAAAAAAGGAGGACAACATATATGCAAACATGAAAATGCAAGTTTGTATAATGTTTAAAAACAGTTTATTTGGTTGTTTTTTTGTTTTGTTCGTTCATTTGTTTTCTTAAATACAACATCCTACCAAAACCAGTTTAGTCTGTGCTTAAGTTATTACACATTCTTGCAGGTACTATCACAACCTCTGTACCACTGTCCCTCTGTTCCACCTCCCACTCTCAAAGGAAGTGTCTGCAGTTCAGTCTTTGACTTCTAGATGAGCTTAATGCAAACTAAGCATGCAATTTCCCAAAGGGCCTGTGAATCAGGCAAGGAATGTGGAGCCTAAAAACACAGGACTTGTGTAATGCAAGTGGGGTACTGAAAACCACATCAGGTGGTTGAATGATTCACAGGGCTGGTAATAGTGTACAGTATGCCCTCCCATCAGGTCACTAGGCTGAATCCATTCTGGTTAACCAACAAAGCCATTCCCATCTCATGGCTGCTCATGTGAATTGAACTGATCAAGGCTGTCCTGACAAGTGAGCATGTTTGCCATAGTGTTATTTGTCACTTGAAACAAAAACATCACAAGGACTTCTATTGGCATAAACAGATTACAGAATAAGCCATCCCAAATCTAGCCAGTCAGGCCCTTGTCAGTAATATGGCAATGCTGTCCGAAAAAAAAAAAGAGAAATTTAACAGAAAGATGCTGGACAAACTGCAGAGGTTTGATCCTCTGACCCAACCAAAACACACAGCTAGAGAGCAGCACTGGGGAAGCCAACTCAGCCATGGCCCAAGGCATCAGTTTTTCTGTGGCTGAACAAAGGGACTGTGGTCTTCCAGGGCTGTCAGTTTAACAGCTTTCACCCAAACTAAATTAATTTGGCTTTCTTAAAATGAAAACAAAAGAAATCTAGCTCATCGATGAAGCTGTCCAGGATTTTTAAAAGATAATAATCCTTCAGCTTACTGAGATCTGTAGTTAATTAAGAGATGTTGGTGCCAACAGGTAGCTCTGCCCAAGCTGCCAATGTACCTTTCTATTCATGCAAAACCATGCAGCCTTTTAGCACACACAAATTGCACACATTTCATCAAATTGCTGTTCATTTTACAAAAGTACCAAATTTCCAGAAAAACGGGGGTTTTGCTTACCAGAAGATAAAAATTGAGCCTTTAGCATGTTTTCTTCAAAAAAGTACCCTAACAAAAATTTATCATTTCAATGCAAAGACTGAAGCTTTTAGTTTATTTTGTGTCTGTTTCAGCTACACTAATATGTATTAAAGTAAAAGAAAAACCAAACATCATCCATCCCCTGCATCGTTCCATCCTGTAGCTAAAAGTGTGTAATAATCCAGCCTGCTATAAAAGGCCCAAGCTGTCAACATGAAAGTGAAGCACCAGTGTAGGCATGCACATACATGCACATGCGCAATATTTATTAAACTGCCGCTATAAGGGATTTGGTGTTTATTTGTTTAATTAACTGAAAATGATAACACAGAAACTCTTCATTTGGCACAAGCTTGGGTTTCATGAACTGCTGGAAAAGATTCTCTTGGATAAATGAAATTACAGTGTTTCTCCATATACTTTCTGTGGATTTCAAAATAAATACAACTACATGATCATGTCAGTTAGCAGACAGATGTAGGTAAAGTTATAGGTCTTGATACATCTAGAAAGAGCCTGCAGAGCTAGACACACAATCTGGCTAATGCTTCATGTTGGCAAAATGACACAACACCTGGTTAAAGAAAAACAAACCACAAAACCAAACATGAAACGTAAGCAAAAAGAACTGAAAAGAGCAGTTGCAAAGGGTGCCTGTAGTCTACCTGGTGCACCTGGATGCTGTGTTATACACCACATGGTTTAAAAGTTCATTATTTGATGCTCCTGCTCATCCACATTTCTCACAATGTCAAGTTTCTCAAATAGAACAATGCATGAGAGCAGGAAGCTAAAAACGATGCAGACTTCGGAACTGGTTTTGCTCTATACTTCACTTTAAAAGTCAGCAGTTGTGCTGTGAATCAACTACCCTACAACCCCTCACCAAAGGACTATTTGACAGGATGGTAAGCAGCAGCCCTGAGTATAAAACCTAACCTTTCCAATGAAGGCACACAAAAGTGCATCCCATACTAAATAACAGTGCTGCCAGCTGCCACTGTCTTTTCTTCTCATATGGTACATTTAAATCCACGGTCTCTTGAATTTATCCAATCATAAAAAAAGAAGGAGGAATCTCAGCAGGGCCTTTTTTAGTACCTAAGAATCTAGAAATTCCTACCTCTTTTACCTATTTCATGCTCCAAAACACAGCAACTTGATACATACTTTTGCTCAGTGCTCAGCAGATTATTTCACAGGTTTCAGGGTGTAGCAGAGAACAAAAGGGATTTCACCATTGCTTTGGTTTACTGGCTGGCAAGGTCAGTGCAGTATTTAAATTTGATCATTTAATGATATATTAGGTCACTACCATGTTTTTGTAAGTATAATTAAACTGGTAGAGTGCCTAAAAGTTTTTTTTACAGCCTTCTTGTTCATTATTTTTTACATTTAAGAAATCATATTCTCAATAATGGATTGAGATCAAAGACAGATTGAAGTTTTCCAAGGATTCTGATTAATCTGGTTAAGAAAAGAACTTTGGAACCACAGATAAGAAGAAGGAACAACTCAGTCATCAACTTTCTCAGATACAAGATGACAGCTGTACATATGTAAAGACAGAAAGGAATTAGTTCCTTGGAGGATGCTCATGCAAACGAGCATTGGCCAATAGTCTGGAAGAGTTGGGACTGGCTGCATAGAGGGATATACTCCACCAAGATTGTTCTTTGGGGAACACATTCCTGCAATAATTCATTTCCATTTCCATTTCCACCTTCAGAACTATTAAGTCTTATTTACTTTTTTTCACCTTCTCTGAAAGTCAACATTTTTTGATGTTGCACAGGACAGTGACTTGAGAGCTCACCACTTATCCTGATAAACATATCTTTTGTGTAATGGAAAATGTAGCATTCCAAATGATTGTAAAAGTAGAGACAGGCAAATAAATCAGACATAAAAACACATCTATCACTTTTCAGTGTAAAAAGCTTTCTATGGAAGCTGTTATCAAAGAACAAGTCAGGTTACTACGCTATCAGCACAGTGAGCATTTGATATGAAACTGGTGTTTTAAGCTGGGATTCTGCTTCTGTTATATAAAGCAAAAAAGAGGCCTTACATACAACAAGGAATAAGACTACATTCAGTTCAACTATGTGAGTATCACGGGCCTTCACAACCCTTGATGAAGCCATCCTGTACTACATGAAGCCAGAAACTTCCTTAGAGTAATGATTTTGCAGTGAGCTTTATTAAAATGCTACATAAGATGCTCAAAGATGAACTAACAAGAACCTGAAGTTCTGCAAAACAATGACCAGAAACTAACAACATTAGAAACTGACCTGTCAGTAATCTGTTGAGTAACTATGAGTCTTGCTCTGGCAAGACTCACTCAGAGGGCAGTGTAAGCAGTAAGTCAGTGTAAACAGTAAGTCAGTGTAAGCAAGTAGTAGACAAGCACTGTAATGGCAGGCACAGAATTAATAGTACTGCCAACATTGTAAGTTATCTCCTGGCATGTAGAAAGAACAGTCTCTAATGAAAAAAGCTATTCAAGAAAGCTCAATTTCTTTAACTTGCATAAATATAGATGAAGGATTTCTTCACATTTTAAATATCACACACGTCATATTAAGCTCATGTTTTGGAGACTCTGCATGAGTTAACTGCATGACCTCAGCATCAACCATAGACAGAGTTACAGTGTAGACTGTCAGGTACAAAGTGGCTCAAACTAAAACATTCAGGAGCAAAATAAAATGCATATTAAAGTGAATTTCCAAACAACATAGTAAAAATATCATCAGACACTTCAAACTGTCTGTTCCATTTGTGAAGTAAAGTTTTAAATTTGATATATTGGCAAATAGAACTGAACTAAAATCACTTTAATATTAAACATGTCATGCAGACATGAAATAGATAGGGAGATGTAACTGATAGAGCTTAGCTAAACATCAGTGATGGTGGAGGAGATACATTTTTCAGTAAATAAATTAGCCTCATAACCAAGACAATCATCTGCTTGGTACAAAACTGTTTCAGGGTGCATAGATGATGATAGCTCTATGATTCGCAATGCACTTGCCCAGGGGTTCAGCATGTCCTGCACAGCACACGGGGGACAACTAAGTAATCCCAAGTAGTCTGCTTATAGGAAAGTGAGAGTCCTCAATAAATTACAGAAGCAGGAGTTGGACATCTGTCTATTGCCTGCTAGTTCAAAGATGAACTGAAGAGGGGAATCTTTCCTCTAATCTAAAAAATCATTTCAAAGGGCCATTGATACCTGGATGCCAAATGAACTATAAGGAGTACAAAGAAATGGCTATTTTTATCTTTGAAACCTATTAATATCCCAATGATGCACTCCCTCATAATAACTGTGTAACTTACTCTTGCAACTAAGTTGACTTCCGTTCACATACTCCACTGATTCAGCAGAGGTAGTAGTAGTCTAAACTTTTCAATGAGGTACAATAATTGGGAGTTTGAATGACTGCACTCTGTATTGCCATTCAGTTCTTCTCATCTGCTTTGCCCAGCATGTCCATTAAGGACCCAAAACCTGCAAATCTTTCTGCATGTGGTTTGTCAGTTACAGGAATAAAGCCAGACAGAAACACTTTGTTGTTCGAGGCACAACCAGAGCCCCAAGTCAGAACAGAAGCAAGTTCTGCAGTGGTTGTATCAGACAGGAACTTGACAGCTCTGATCCTTCTCCACTTACAATAGAATCGGACTACTTAAAATAATACTTTCATTCCTTTCAAAACCTTTGAAACCTAAGTTCCTACTTCACAAAGCAGCAGACTATTCTTATACCCAACAGGGTATGCATAAGCAAATACACAAATGCAGAGGTAAGGACAGTCTATTGCTGTATTGCTGTATTCTCTAACTCATTTTTACAGATGGGTAAAATATGGCACAACTATCAGACTCTATCAGTACCAGTAGTGGTACTGGGATTTCCGTGAAGAAAGCTGCATGCCTGCCTAAACATATCCCTTCCCTTTCCCCAAACTACTTAACAATATTCTGTTCAGTCATTAGGGTTTACAGGTTTTACTATTCAGTTTGTAGCTCTCCAGCCTCTGCTACATATCCATACTGGATACAAGGAATATGTTCCCATATCAGATGTCTAACTTGACAGCTAGATTGCCTGCAACTTGATCAACACTGAGAGTTCTTCATCACCTCCTACACCATTACTGAGTAACGTTTTTGTCAAGCAATTCCATGCTTTCTTTACCCTTCTCTATCCATGCTGACCCCACAACACATTCCAGAAAAGATAATAGGGTCATCACCAGGCTTTAATTTCTAGATCTGATCAACATTATTTAGATTTCTTTTCTTTATAATTCAGATAATCTCTTAAGCAAACCTCCACAACTTAAGGAAACAAAAATTAAAGACATCGACTAACTGAATACTAATGCTGCAGCATTCGGCATGTGTGAACAATTTCTGCTTTAGTGATTTAAAATATCGCTACTCGATTTTTCACTTGAGTTTTTAACAGCTCCCCGTTCCTTGGAGGGTTATTCCAGGTGCAGCAACGTCGCCCTCTGTCCGAAGCAAATAAAATGGCATTTACTGCCTCTGCTAGTCCAGGACTGCCCGTATAGTTAAATTTAAACAAACATACACGACACTCGCTCAGCAATACTTTGGCATCCAGATTTTCACTGATAACACCGTTTTAAACAGATTCTTATTCCCGTTGCACACATTCCAGTGCGTTTTAAAACTGTTCAACCCGAGTTTTGTTTTCACTCCGGAAAAGTAAATGACAAGTTTTTCTGTGAGTTTCCCCCTTCTTTAATCCTCTTCTCGAGAAAGTCAATGACCACTCTTAGCAGCTTGCTTTCCCTCCACGTACAAAAGCACTTGCTGGTTTCCCCTTCCCCACTCCTTCAGCAAAGCGTCAATGTGGAAAGAGGATTTAAAAATAGCACGACCACTGACAAATCCTCAGGGTTTTTTTTCACTTTTATTTTGCCTCCATGTTTTCTCATCTGCTCTGCTTAGAAGACAATTAAAAAAAAAAAAAAAACCAACAACCAACCAACCAAACAAAAAAACCCTACTGAAAGAAGACAAAATACCCCATTACAAATTAAGAGACTGGAAAACTGCAGCCCAAGGAGGAGAATGTAACTTTAGTTTTACTTACCAATTTTATCCAGCTGTATACTCTCCTACTTGCTTTTTTACAGAAGTCGAGCTCAGTGCTCAGGAACGTCCACTCAGTGCGAAGGAGCCAGACGGAGCGCTGATCCCCACGCTGGATGCTGCTGAGCGAGTGGAGTCGGGGTGGCTGTGCCGGCGGCTCCTGCTGTTGCTCCTACTGCTGCCGTGTGCGCTCTCTCGGCCCCAGATCAGGAACTGCTTCCCATTCCCCAGCCCCACTCGGCGCTGTAGGCTTCGGGAAGCAGGGCCGGCCTCTGCTACTGTGCTGCGCTTTCTTAAAGGGACAAGCTCCGGGCCGCCGCGGGCCGGGAGCCACCAGGGATGCCCGGGCCGGCTCCTGGAGCCGGGGGTAATTGTCCTCTCCACCCGGGCGTAACTACTGCAGGATGGGCTTGGCTCCTACGCGCCTTGGCAACAGGGGCATCGCTCCTCTATAGAGTTTTCATTAAAGGTTCTCAGGTGTTGCGTTGGTTTTGGTTTTAGTTTTTATTCTAATTCTCCTTCCTTCGCACCAACTGCATCTAGGCGGGAATCACCGCGCATCCCCTCCGGCCCCGTGCCCGGTGCCGCAAGATGTGGCACCGCTGCCTTCCCACAGCTCACGGCGGTACCAGGGTCAGGGATATCCCCTGGCAACCCGGGTTATTGCCACCTTAATGGATTTTATTTCCTGTAAAAGAGAGAGTCTGACTTAACTGAATAAAAAGCCCTCATTTCTCAGTTTTTCCTCTTCAGTCATTCTCTGGATAGCTTTAATCCTGTGTAACCCCCTGTTTCTAGCTTGTTTTCTGACTTCACTTTCCAATGTATCTAATAATATAATATTAATAGCTAGAGTAATATGGGGGAGTTGCCTGACTCATGTGCTGCTGTCTGCATTGGAAGAAACCACATTTTATGTCAAACAGTAATGCTGAAATTTGGAGATAGTAACACCATCTGCTTTTTTAACTCATGGGAATATATGGTTTGCTCTCTGTATGTGTAAGTCATTCGTTTTCATTACAATAACTGAACTCTCATGATGACAACACCAATCAACACATATCATGAGGGAAAGTCATATATATACACAAATATGTATATATTTAATGGCACAACCAGAGAAAGCAAGTTACAGGGGAAAGATATTGCCTTCAAACTGGCAGGACAAACCAAACAAGATGAAACCAAGCCACCACAGCCTTCACACACATGCCAGTGCACAGAATGGGTGCAAATGCTAGCAAGCTACAGTGTCCTTCAGCTTCTGTGTTCATTTGGTAGAAGAGCATGGGTACAAACCAGAAGCTGAATCCAGCCCTTTTGGTGTTAATGGTCCTTCACAAGCTGTCTCAATAGCTACCCGCTAACTTCCAGCATGTATAAATTTTACACTATAAGCTAAGTAGCCATTTAGACACGTTACTGAATTATAATGTTCAGCATTATTAACCTTGTATTAAACCACAGGGACCCATAAGTGTTCCTCTAGCATGAGCTGTACTGTGCTCCTGCCTTTGTCAGCATAAAGCCTAGGAAAGTTTTCTATGATTTACACATACAAGCTATGTGTGATGCACAGTAGAAGAGATCTTCTAAATTACAACAATCCTTCCCTCTGTTCACATGTTTCCGTTGATCTATTACTCCTCACTTTCCACTCATATCTCTGCTTACTACTTTTTTCACCTTAACCTCCAAGTCCCTGCCCCTTTATTCCCTGTTTGCCCCTTCTGCATGCCAGATACATCTGCAGCTGATCTTCATTTTTTGAGCTCCCCCTAACGTTCTTGGTTCTCCCATTTTGCTACTATCCTCTCAGTTTCTCATTGGAAGAGGAAAGAAGAGCTGAAAGAAGAGGTGAGAATGATTAACTAATTCCTTCTCTTGCTTCCCTCTCTTTTCTCCAGCCAAGATTCTGGAGCCAAAGACCCATATCAAGCCCTAGAAATTAACTAGCCTGCAGCAGCAGGCCAAGGGACAAGGGTTAGGTAGGCTCGCATTAGTGACACTATCTCCCTTCTCACCTTAGCACACTGTACCATTTATTATGATACAGTGTAACCAAGATAAATTTCTGTTGTCCATTAGTTAAAAGTTAAAAGAATGTTCATCTTTAAGACAAAGCTGATCATCCATTTGATACCTCAGCTAAGGTTATTCTGGTATGTTCAAAACATACCAGAGTCTATCTGCAAAAATGTTCAAAACATTCAGAGTCTATCTACAAGAAAACAGGGTAAGGTGCTACAGTGGATGGGGAAGTGAATGGCAAAGACACCAATAATGGAGAGAAATGGGGACTTAGGGGAGCTAAAACCATGCTCCATTGCCCCATGTACACAAAACAAGAACATGCAGAATACCAAAATATGCCCAGCAGGAAACAGGCTTATACCACTGGACCAGAATGATCTAACCACCATAAGGTGAAAAAAGAGTATCTGCTGTTCCTTACATAGGTTGCTCCTTACTCTGCTCTTAATTCCTTGTGAAAGCTGCACATACACCACCACCAACCCCCCCCCCACAACATCTGGATGTTCCATTGACAGTGCACTGTTTAATGGTTACAGCACAACTCCTGGTTTCTATTATTGACTGTAGGGGAAATGTGTGGTATATTAAATAAAATAAAGGACATAGAAATTGAGTTCTGCTGCATGCTTCGATACTTAGTCAGCAGTAAATGAAACTAGATAAATCACTGATTCTTTCTGTGACTGTTTCCCCAATAACAAAAAAAGTCCATTAAACTGTGGTGTTACATAATTCAACACTTGTATTATTAACAACTTGGGCCAAAAGATGACAGAGAAGCCAGCTTTTTATTATTAAATACTGCAATGCAGATACCTCAGTGAAAACTGGAAAGTGTTGTGGTTAGCAAAAATGTTTGATTCTGCAGAGCAATCCCCTTGCACAAGAGGTGATATTTAATTTTGGTGTCTTGGCTTATGTGGGGCAGCAAACCAGAAGTCATTCCAAAGCTACCAAGAAAGTTAAAAGGTATGTTTCTCTTTCTGGACAGTGTATCATGTAAGGTTTACATCCCAAGATGGCATAAACGTACCCACAAAGGCAGCTTCTTCTGAGTTTGGGAGTAAGACCATTAAGAAAATCACCTGCTTATTTCTATAAGCATTTTTAGGCTCTGCTGACCACGGTCAAGACCAAATAGCTAGATTGTTATTGGTGCATAAGGGTGCCTAATAGTAAAGAGTGAAAAGACAAGGGGAAAGGCACATACAAAACCAAAGAGATTATTTGCTACTCAAAACCAGATTCCTTATAGAACTCAGAAGCAAAAGCTTCAGTGAGATGTTGCTCCACCTCTGGAGATATAAACTGTTTGTTAGATCCCTTGTCAAAACAAAAGGACATGGGTATATTAATCTAACAACAAAACTGCCCATTGTGAGAGGAGACCCAGTGCCAGGCTGCCTGCTCCATCTGACAATGAGATTAAACACCACAGCTCTGCGAACTTGGCTGCATGCCTTGCCTTACACCACCATCCAGGGCAGCTATAGCGCCTGCAGCTCAGTAACCACAGGCTACAGAACTAGCAAGGCTTTCAAAGCCTCCTTATAGAGATTGTTTTTGCATGTCTCCCAGTCTCTGGAATACCATAAAATGCTTTGAGTATCTCTTGAGTCTGACATGCAGAGCAGTATTATCACTATATACTAACATTATCTTTACTTATCTCTATCCTTACATATCAAAAAGCCACAAGAAATTCTGTCCCTTGTTGCTGAGGGGCTGAAATGAGGCATATATGGTCAATTCAACACAGACATGCATCTATGTTCCTTTAGGTAATATAATTCTTCTAAAATTATTTTTATCTTTGGGCTCAAACCACACCATCAGATCTAAGGGCTAGATTCCACTCCCACTGACTTCCTGATGAAGAAGGATGAAAATGTACTCCAGTTCAGGGATATATAAATTTCAGATTAAAACTTTTTAATCCTTACCCACATCTTTAATGTGTTAGTACTGCAGCTTGAGAACTTGTTTTGAACTTTAAAGAAGTAGGGATCTGGACAATGCTTATCTGAGATAATGTTCATTACTAATTAAAAATTAAAACTATTAGTGCCACAAGATTGTTTTCCACCCAATGAATCACAATGTGTGTACATACCTGCATGTAAGTGTACGCATTTATACATGTGCATGCATGCAGATGTTTGAGTGAAGCTGTAGCAGAATTTACTGTTTTTGAGGTTAGCTTGCATCTGATGGTGTACTTTTTCTGCAGCATTCCTGACATCATGGAAAAATGGTTTATTAGTTGCCACTACAAACCCAGTACAAACATTTAATTTTGGTGGGTTTATTTTCTCAGTTTAAAAAAAAAGAAAAATAAAAAAAATGGTTGAAAGAAAATAAATTTGTTCCTTAAACTTAAGCCTTATTAGGTCTGTAGGATTTGTGCAGATAATGAAAGTTATAGCCTTCAACATGAATATAACATTCCTCAGCAATGCCTTCAATCAATATACTAGCTATCAAACTACTTCTACAAATTGTTTTTAAATTAAAAGGTTTGTTTTCCATATTATAAAATGTCCATGCCACAGAACTTAGTCAACTACAACTATATTAAAATCTGTATCCATCACAATGAGATGTAAGATGTTAGTTTGGACTATCGTGGAGATGGTAGATTCCAATTTCGTCCTCTTCCCTGTGTTTTTCCTATATACAGCTGCTTCTCCTTCATTGGCTTCCCAAGCCGATTATAATCCTTTCTCCTGTATTGGCTAAGATTTAGTGAGTGGTCTGCACAGGTTGTTTGCTGACAAGGGAATACGCAAGCCTGAAAGAAAAGCCATCAGTATTTGCTGTAACTCAGACAACAGCTATGGAAAGAGGAAAAAGGTATTTGCTATTCAGAAAGGAAAAAAGGTTTACAAGCTGCTGGAATGCAAAAGTCAGAGATTACTCCAACTGAAGGAAAAAAAAAGAAAAAATTGTGGAAATCCTACAGTAATTGTCCCGTTTCTCCCTTTAGCTTTGTTTGGTGTTTCTCAAACACCTTGAAAGTGCAACTATGTTTTCAGATAACTGCCCAGCTCAAACCCAGATCCTTGAAGGCAAAGGACACAGAATCAACCAGAATTAGATTAAATTTCCTGCCACTAAAACATCATCTGCCAGCAATTAAAGGTAATTGGCAGTCTCTGACTACTCTAAACATTTGTAGCCAGCAACTTCACTGTGACTTCATTTGCCTTCCTTGAAGAAACTTGGATTGTCTTCACACTTAACACCTTATGAATGTTTTGAACCTATTCACAATACTTTCTCAGGGATAATAGACCAGTTTTAGGAAAAAA
>NDXB01020899.1:4562-19809 GCA_002631895.1 Agapornis roseicollis | reverse complement strand
ACATTTCTTTTCTGTAACACAGGAAGCAGTTCCACTGCTCCCCTCAAACCTTTCGCCACAGTTCCTGATTTTTGTCCTGGCATACTTTATTTCTGGAGGACATGGGACAACACATCTCGTACTCGGCCNTTTTTTTTTTTTTTTTTTTACATTTCTGTAACACAGGAAGCAGTTCCACTGCTCCCCTCAAACCTTTCGCCACAGTTCCTGATTTTTGTCCTGGCATACTTTATTTCTGGAGGACATGGGACAACACATCTCAAGTAGTACTCGGCCCAGAATAGTAAGTGCCAGTTGTGATCACAGTTCTTGAGCTGTTTTGGCTCAGTCATGAGGAAAAAAAATAGCTTAAGATACCAAGCCAAGGTTGGAAGAGATCTCTGGCCATCACCTGCTCCAAACCTACTCCCCAAAGGAGGGTTAACTAGAGAAGTTTTCCTGGGGCCCCATCCAACCAGGTTTTGAATAACTCTGCACATGGAATCTCCACAACCTCCCTGAACAACCTGTTCCAGTATCTGATCATGCCCACATTAGAAAAGTTTTTCTTATGTTTAAATGGAACTTCCTGTGTTTCAGTTTGTGCCCATAAACACTTTTCCTGCCACTGAGCACCACTGAGAAGCTTCTGGCTCCATCTTCTTCACTCTCCCCACCATCAGGTATTTATACATATTGATAAGATTCCCTCAGGCCTTCTCTTCTGCAGAATAAACAATGCCAGGTCTCTCAGTCTCTCCTCATATGTCAGATGTACCAGCCCTTTATTGACTTTTGTGCCCCTTTGTTGCCCTCTCTCTCCAATATGTCCATCTCTCTCTTGCACTGGGGAACCCCAAAACTGTACTCCAGTTTTGTTCCACCAACACTGAGCAGAAACGAAGGATCACCTCTCTTGACCTGCTAGCAGTGTCTTACCTAATACAGTCTAGATGCTGTTGGCCTTCCTTACCACAAAGGTACATTTCACACTTGTTCAACCTGTTGCTTACCAGAACTTTGGGTCCTTTTTCACAAAGCTGCTTTCCAACTGGTTGTCCCCAGCATGCACTGGTGCATGAGGTTATTCCTCCCCAGCAACAGGCCTTGGCATTTCCTGTTGTTGAATTTTATGAGATTCCTGTGGAGGTGCCTTCAAATATGAGTGTGATTGTCCTTCCTGTGCTTTTCAGGGAACACTCACAAATTCAAAGATACCCCATTTGGGGAGGCCTTGTGCCCATTCAAAGCAACACCACAGTAGGAGATCAACTTAAACCCATTCATTTCCCTGCAAACTGCAATTCCTTCCCAGTTTGTTGGTGTTGATGTTTCTTTCCCAATCTCAGTGCTGTAGCCTGGGATCTCACCACACAGACACAATAGGCTGCATTTTAAGACTTGGACTTTTACCTTCCCAGAAAGAGGTTTTAACTGAATCTTTCTATCTCATTAATGTAGAGAAACCCTCACATGGTCCTCACAGGACTCTTTAATAAAGATTATCTCCATTCATTCCCTATGTTACCACTTCATTATTCAGTTTGTCCTTATATTCCCTAAAGAGCTATCTTTAGTTATGCAGTTCACATGGCACTGCATCTTCTCATCATTGTGTTTAAACATAAGGTAGCTTATACTATGACACTTGCAATTGTAACAATTTTTCAATCAAATCAATTGAAACTGGATTTGAATGGCTGACCAAATCTTTGTTTAGCCCCACGTATAACTATAAGCTTACTTATCAAGCAGGCCTGCTTATTTCTATAGCACTACTTTTGGTATGGGGCACTGGCTGTTTGATCCTGCATTCATGTCTGCATTTGTCAGTGCCACAGCACCTTATTATGCAGTGAAGTGATCCTCATCCCCATATTCCCAACACAACTTGTAGGAGAGCTAGGTTGTAACATCTGACAAGAAACAATAGGCATACTTCTGAGTAGTCCTTGTTCATCTCAAAGAAAGTTCCCACCTCAGCTGACACTAGGGCAGCTGACACTGGGGCTTTAAGAAGCATTGCCTGGCACATTATCCATATGCAGTCCTAAGTGTTTTCTCAAAAGAGCTGGCAGAGATGGAGGAGGGAAAGGGAAGCTTAATGCCAAATTTTTTCACTTGATGCAAATATCAACCCCCTTGAGTAATAATTTGACATTCCTCAGCAAAGACACACACTGCTTTTAACCTTAAGAAAATTTTGGAGGAATGTGAACTGTTTTGGGTTTTGTCTTCCTATGACGGCAGAGATTTATTTATAGCCAGGAACTGCAGGACAGTTCTCACGTGGCTGCTGAAAATTGAAACAGCATGTAGGGTTTTGTTTTGTTTTGCTTTTATGCCTCTGCTGCTACAATCTCTCCCTGCGTTCCCTAAACCCTTGTTATTGTAACCAGAGCCACATTTTGCATTGCTACAATTGCAGGGTTATGTAAATTCCAAAGGCTTTAAAGGAAAGGGCGGGCAGATTCTGCTCCAGGCAGCAGGGAAGCCGACAAAGTTATGCCCAGCATCTAGGGAGGGCAAAGGCATTCATAAATTGTCAACAGAGAGGAAACCTAAGTCTCAACCTCAGCATCAACCTGAAGTTTTCTAAACTTTTCAGAACTTACTGGTTTCAGTTATCTCATTGTCCTCTCATTTTCAGTGTCGTGCTTTGCGGTGGCCAGGAAAATTTCCTTCAGCCACTTCCTGAAATCTTCATGTCCTCTCTTGCTTTGCATCAGTGTATAGCAGTTTAGCCATGAGAGTCAACAACAGAAAGCTCTACAGGTACAAACTTTTTCAGTCCCAAAGAGCTGTATTTTTACAGTCATAATGAAACCATAGGCACTGAAAATCACTACTTCACTCATTAAGACTTATATTAAAAAGGAAATTATACCAGAAGACAAAAACTATGCTTACAAAGACAGCAAGAGAACAAAGAGCATGCATCTGATCCCTTGTAAGAAGTCTTTACAGCAAGCAGAGGTGGGAAGAAGTATGATACATGTTGAATATCTGTGTGCTTCTGAGTAACCAACTTGTAATGCTGACACTAGCTGTGCATTTCTGTGTGGGCATGTGCAAGCCAATTCTTGTTTCTGACTCTGTAGTCTCTAAAAGAAGGATAATAACACCTGACTCAGAATCAGTGTTAGAAGGCTCTGCATAAGCTCATTTTAGGACCCAGTGTTTAGACAATTCAGCCAAATGAGAACAATGTTTAGCCCACTTCTCCAGCCTTTCTTCTATTTCAGCTCTAAATCGCCATTAGCCAAATCATGCTTAGACCTTAGACAAAAACCTAGGTTACATTATTCCTGAAGTATGTGGAAGTTTTGCACAGCATGGTGCATCCTGATCCCTGGAGTGTGCTAATGAGAGCTCAGGAAAATTACTTGTTTTGTGAAAAGGTGCAGCAAGAACTCCCTAGCCAGTTCAGCTGACACTGTGAGGAAGGATGAGGCTGTGGCACCACTCCAACCTGCTGCTTTCTATGGATGCTGAATCTTTCAGGCAACCTTAAACTTACTGCAGTGGATATGAAAAATCAGGACTTGCTGCATTGTTCACCTACCTCTTTGGCACAAAGGCAACCATGTCAAGTCCTCAGGAAATAAAACCAAAAATCACTGGCTTAGTCCCTTAGAAGGGACATTCTAAGCAATTCCTAGGCTGTGATATTTTAAAAACAATCACTATAATAGAAGAGATATATTCAGTAGCGGACAATAGCTTCCACTTAGCTGGTAGTCACTGTTGCTGCACAGGTGGCAATGCTTATTATTATTGTGCAGTTGTAGCTGTTTAAATTTTATTAAGCAAGACAGGACCCATTTCTGGAAGTGCAGCTACACAGGATCCCTGCACAGATCAGAAATTTCTACCAGTTTGTCATATGTGTTTATTTACTTGGATCCAGGAACTACTCTGTGGGGCTCTTATTATGACCACCTTGGGCATGTGGCTGAATGCCTTTGCACACACAACTACTTTTGAAGTCCACTGGTGGTGTGGATGCTCAAAAATTCTGAACAAACAAGCCCTACAAGTCAAAGACAAAGTCTCTAGAGCTGAGGTGCTTTGGGTCACATCATAAATTATATAGATTTTGAAAACAAAACCTGAAGCATTCACAGCTAACAAATATTTTGTAAATATGGTTCTGTAATTGGACCAACATAACACAACTCTCAGACACAGGGGATTGGAGTCCAGGGGACCATCTATATTAACATTTGAGGAAGAAGACCATTTATTAAGGGTCTGTGTGGAGTCAGAACCAAGCAGCCAGAAGACAAAGGCAAATCAGAAATCAAAGACAGCTATATTATGCTGTGTCTCATACTCAGTGCACCTAACAATAAGTATCTGAGGATGATGCATTTTACTGAACCAGGTAAAGTACTGACAAAAATCACTACTTTATTCTGTAAGTTATGTTTCTTACCAGGAAACTCTTGAATTTTCTTGAAGATTCAAAGGAACTATTGAATCCCTTCTTCTAAGACTACTTAGGTGCTCAAAAGCACTGAGGAACACAGGTAAGAAACTCTGATAACCTGTAATGTCAAATTATACAGATTTTGGTCTTGAACTCAAATCAAAATAAATACATGCCTCTAAATGACCAGCACAGCTTTTTATAGACTTTAGTATCTTATCCAAGCATTAAACAAGGTAGAGCTTGCTTAGCTTTTGGAACCTGTGGAATCTACAGTTTATAGACCAAACCAGCAGAACAGCTCCTATCTACAACTCATTTTTTATCTTGATTAACAAAACTCTGCCTTGCCTTCTATGCTTGCATATTCAAAAGCTCCTACTTGGCTCAGCACAATTAGCAAAGCAGGCAGGAAAAGGGTCCACTTAGTCAGCTCTGATGAATTTTACAGCAGACACCCTCCAATAGCTGACACAGTTCAAACGGGGCAAAATAAAAAAACATGAAACATCGATAAACATTACCACAGGCTTTTTGACACATCAGACAGGCCTGATGAAACAGAAGCATAACAAAATACTCTTACTGAACCAAATGGCAATAAGAAAAACGGCCCAGTGTTTCAGTGTGGTGACATCTAGTTAGGCTCATATGACAACCCAGGACTATCATATTCCTCTGCTGGGTACAGAATGGAGGGCAAAAAGAACAGTTGTAACCATATGGATAGAACGCACATCATAGAAAAAAGGAAAGCAAACCAGACACCCATAAACACGTATAGAATAGGACAGTCCAGTTGGAAGGGACCTATGATGATCACCTAGTCCAATGGCCTGACTGTTTTAATGATTTCTAATGATGCAACTCATGTGAGCTGCAAAAGGCAGGCTTGTGTTGTCCTCTCTCTCTACTGCAATCAGCTACACCCAAAAATATCTGGAGGGAAAATGACATCTGACACAGCCACGGTAAAAATGACCCAAATTAAGAAGTGGCAACTCTGAGTGTGTGGGAAAATCTGCAAACAAATCATTGGGTGTGTCAGATATACAGGCGCTAATATAATACAGTGATTACTATGTCTTACACAGTGAGTAGGTAAAAATGAGCTTGCTTTAAGAACCACTTACAATAACTGCTGCAAAAACTCAAGACTGGGTACATTTGCCTGGGAGCAGTACCGCATTCACTGTGACCCTAAAGCTTCATGGGACACTCAGAACACAGCTGAAGTTGAGAGACACAAAACAAATCCAGCATGGTATCTTACTTTATATGAAGACTTATTAGACTGTTTCTAGGCATCACAGAACTGAGAAAACAACTTCTGTGATACTATGACTGAATTTCTCAGGCAACTTCACTGCGGCTACAGAGCCCATTATTCCACACATGATTAGCATCACAAAATGCAGTGTGTATGATCCACCTCAAATGGCAAAAACCTCCAAAATGCTAGTGAGAAATTCAGATTTAAAAGTCCAAACATCACAAATGCATGAACCTAGAAGGTTCATCGATTTACAGTCACACAATCTAAACAGAAAATAAAAAGGCTTATACATCCACGTGACCTGGGCCATTTCAAACAGGCAGGTAGATAGGTAAGTAGATAGATAGACAGAAGCACACTGGAAAGCACATACCCCAAGTTATGCAAACAGTTAATAGCAGTGGACAACCCCACCAAGATTAACAATGGGAGAATTTCTAATGGAAGTCAAAGATTATTTCCTATTTCTTTGGAGGCATTTCCCAGTCTGGCACCAAACTGCCCAGCTCCCTTTAGCTTCTTTGTGAAGTGTATTCCTGAAAGAGCTAACGAATCCCAAGAGACCATGACTAATGAGTGCTCAAAGGAAAAACAAAGGTTGCCTATCTCTCCCCATCACTGTGTAACCACTCAGCATTCAGTACCCAGAATTGAAAACAGCGTTCCTAGTGTTGTTTCATCATAGCTCAGAGACATATTTCCTCAGCAGGCTGTTTGAATCAAAGACTTAAGGCAGCATCCCAGAAACAAAAGGCAAAACATAGAGGGGGCTTTTTCACCATCTGCTTCCATTTTAATTTGTTGCACTCTTACATGTCACCAGAGCCTGTAGGGTGGTCAATTGAATTCTGTGTCATGTGTATTCATGGGAGTATAGGACTACAAGATCATCATGTCCTGTTTCCTACAATCTCAGACAACTGCATAACAGAGACATAGTCCAGTAGACTCCACAGCACATTTATTCCAATACTGTCACACATTAAAACCAGACTTTTCAAGGACCAGTGGGAAGCAGAATTAGATAAATTTTCCAGTCTGATGTGAAGCACCCGTTTTCATTCTTAGTTTGAAGAAGTTGACAATGACAAATTACTTCATTGCACAGAGTATATAATCTCCCTGACCTCTGATATCTGGTTCTAGAGATCATAATTCAGTTATAATTTAGTCCACTCTTACTTGAATATTCATGCTCTGTAGATAAAAATACTTACAGCTACAGATAGTATCTTTAAAGTCAAAGTGAGAAAAAAATATTGATATCTATGTAATCTGAATTTTATGTTGATATATCTTGCAAAAATAGAGCTCGCTAATTTAAAAAGTTACTCTTAAGAGAGATGAAGTGGCATTCTTAAACTGTTTTTTATTTGAAGTACAGTGACACCACATGAAAATGTTAATATGTTATGTTAGGTCAACTTCAGCTTATATTTACAGTGAGTATTTTCTTACATAAGGCTCCCATTTCACAGTAGCACAGCTACACTAACAGATGTGTAAATCAGAAAGACTATGGGCCTCTGGAGATGTCCTGATAGATGTGAATGCACTAAACATCACCACTGCAAGTAAGCAGGGGATAAGGCAGTGAGGAGTAGCTTGCTAAATTTTGCCTCTGTTTAAACATAAAATGTGTCATGAAGGGCACAGCAGGACATTTATAGCTTAACACATGTCCCCCAGCAGGTACGTGCAACTATTCTAGATAAGCCCAGACACAGCTGGAAAACAGTTCATGGGTCCCCCAAGGAAAACTTCACCTACTCAGAAAATGCATCTGTTTTTCTCCCTATAACTTAGTAATGGTGAGTGCCAAAGACTTTGTAACATTCACAGACTGCCTGAAACCTGCTGATGATGAAAAGCTAAGGTCAAGCGTCGTACTTCTGTCATTGGCAACACATTTCAGAGCCTCTACAACAGAACGAGAGAGATTCACTCATTGGGATGCCTGACCCACAGGGCAGTAAAAGTATGAAACAAGCAATGAGGGCAAGTTCATATCTCAGTAGGGCACAGCTGGAAGACAGTTCATATTGGCAGGGCCCTAGCATGGTTATTACTCTACCCCTGCATAACAGTGCAGGAGGATGCTGACAGATCACAGCACAGGCGAGAACAAATCCAACTGTCTCTCTGTGCATTCAGCTGTTTGTTAGAAACATAGTTTAATTGGATCCCGCTGTATACTTGGATGCAAAAGTAGCAAAGGACTAAAGTCCTCTTGTGTTTGGTCAAGATTTTGTTTTCTTTCATCTGTTGTGCAGATGTTGATGGGGTCACCTGCCTAGAGGGGGTTGGGATTCTGCCAAATGGATTCAAGCAGGGCACTCACAGTCCAGACATCCCATCTTAATGGTCAGTGACTCAGTGAGAAAACCAACACTGTCTGCACTAGTGGATGGTCCCCATTCCTGACAACATTCGTAAGAAGGAATGATATCCTGACAAACCTTTTCTAGAGCTGTCTACTGTTTAATCTAGCAAATAAACCCATTCTACCCAGTTAGGGCAGATCTCTTAAAATCATTATCAGCAGTACCCAAGTTTCATACTCTCCATGTAGGCAAAAAATTAAATGAAGGTTGAGAGTAGGAAGAACTGGGGATTATAACTATAGGCTGTGGGAAGATACAGGGGAGGGAGAAAGAAGTGGGAGGAGTATCCACTCTGCAGTAGGGTCATATATTTGCATTCTGGGAGAAGAATGAAGTTGCTGAATATATGGCTTCTCTACCAGGCATGAGGCTACATGTGCCAATTATAAAGATGTTGTTATAATATTTTAGTTTAATTGTTACGATTTTGTTAAACTAACACTTCAGAGGACATAAAGATAGCTAAAACCAAAAATATGGGTCTCTAGTCCACCTGCAATGAGAGTATTTATATGACAGTACAGATGACCATTAGGTTGCAGGCATCTAAGAAAGTTGTGCCTCAGTTTCCCCAAATGTTAAATCCATTAATATTTGTAAAGTGCTTGGAAATTTTCCAAAATCAAGTGCTGAATGCAAAGAATAGATTGTTAACTTTAACTATATATATGTGACTTATCCTCACATATCTATACAGTGTATGATTGCAGACAAGAAAATATTCTCCTCATTTAACTCTTACAAGTTAAATTGGAACTGTCCATTGAGATCACCCCAGTTTTATCAGAAACAATCTGGCTAATGAGCATATGATACCCACAGTACTCAGGGTTTGATCTTAAATCACTGGAAGTAGAGACTTTTCTGTATTGTAGGCTGAAGATTTATTGACTACATGTTTTCAGAGGGACTGGACTGTTATAACATTCTTGGTTTAAAAAACAGCCACATGTTAGAAGGAAATCATCTTACACTTCTACAAGAGTCCAGGAAACTTCTACTCACAGATCAGCAGCAGCAAGGATGCTTATACAGTTCCACAGTTGTTTCATTCATTCTTGGAAAGGTTGCTCCCTTCAACCTGACAAAGAAAGGAACAGATTTGGCAGGCTGATGAAGAGCAACATGGAATTCCCACATATTTCTGTCACAGCCTTCTGGAGATTTGAAAGAAAACAGATGACAGTGCAGGACCAAGATCGTGCAAAGAGATTAATGATTTTTCAAGACCAGCCTGAAACACCTAAAAATAGCCCTTTTTCTAAAGCACGGAGCTTTCCTAGAAAATGGAAGCACTCAAAATATCTGTTATTTATGAAAATATCAGCAGCAATGATACTACTGATGAGTAAACCTGTTTGAAATGTTCAAATTACAGAAATATTTAAATGCAAAGGAAAATGCAAAACAGTTATAAAAATAACTGGAGGGGGCTAGAAATTAAATCATTTCTGCAAAAAAAAAAAATTGTCACTGTTTGTAATCTACTTTTGAAATGGGGAACAAGGAGAGATGCTGGTCTCTTTTTTCACTGACAAGAAGACAGACACAGTTCTAAAACTGAAGGTAGTTTTTTCATGTACATTTCTGACACTTAAAGGACTGTAAAATATGAATAATTTTCCAGAGTTTTGTAATGTACCTGGTCAGGTTCTTCAGGCCACATCTTACAGATACAACTGTTTCTCTCTTGGAGAACAGCTGAAACATCAGAGGATCTTTACAGTGTTTTCTCTCTTGAAGACCACAGGAATAAAAAAATGACTACACAGAATCAGATCAGAAGCCTGTCTAAACCAGTGCCCTATCTCCAAGTAATGGACAGCTGCAGATGGTTAGGGGAAGCATATAAATATACCATATATAGTCTTATCCTATCCCTGCTCAATCCTTTTGGTTGTTTAGGACTTGGAGATGGGAGTACAGCCAGATTGTAATGTTTAATAGCTACCAGTAGACCCATCCTCCAAGATTTTTCATCTGTTCCCACAGATTTGTCTTGGGAGAAGGGAATCTTGCCACATGAAGTGAAACCCTTGAAATGTATCTTTGCATGACTTGTTGACAATGAAATCCAACCTGGATTGCGTTCCTTGGCAGAAATGTTCCTCCCCCTTTTGTGTGTTTGTATTTAATTTATGAAAATGTCCTGGGAACACCTCTTCCAACCAGATCTAAAAAGTTAAATTGGACCTGAGCACTTTCTTCAAGGATGAAGAGCGCACTGTATAGATTTCCATCTCTTAAGACTTCATGGCTCATTAATTCAATTTTCAAGCAGATAAAATCATTGTCCCTCAAACATCAAACAAAATACAAAGCCCCCAGATCAGGCTAGTTCACTACCCTGAGCAACAAAAGCCATAACAGTAAAAATTAGTCCTTGTTTATGCCTCTTTAAAAAAGGCAATATACCAAAGAGGCAGAATAGAGTTGCTGGGTCTTACAAATCAGCTTTTTCCCCAATTCAAAGAAGAGCTGGGCTTGCACATGCACTGCCTGAATTTAAGTCATCTTAGGACACAGTGAAGAGAAAAATACTCTTCAACAAAAACAAATGTGAACTTCAAAGCTTATGAGCAGAAACACCAACTTCAGTGATTATTACTTTGAAGCCAGCAAAACTGGGAAGTGAGCAAGCACTTGTTATTCAGGGAGGGAGCCTGTTCCTTTTTTGCTGCCAAAGTTTTACTCAGTTTCTCAAGGTTACCCCTATTAACATTTTCATGCAGTCTAAACACATCCTTCTGATCTCCAGCTCCCACTCCTTGCATTCCTGCAACCCTTTTGATCTCCTCCCTTTCTTATCTACTTCCTTCTTTCCACCTTAAGTTTCTGTAATTCCTAACTCCACAGAAACCTTATTACTCAAATAAGCCTGTCATACTCTCAGAATAACTTTTATACAAAATCTAAACCCCATGAACTTCTCCTTGTCAGATATGTTAGTCCATGTTGTCCCAAGTCTAGAAAACCCTTCCTACCAGAAGACATTATTTGACATCATAGAAATCACAAGAGAAGCCAAAATTTCAAGTGTTGAAGTGGAACACTGAAAATATGACTCTGACATGGAACATGGACTGTGGGCAACATAAAAACTGGGCACAAAGCTTAAGGGAGGGAAAAGCCTGTTTGACCATCATCAGGTACACATTTATCACACAACACTGAGAAAGCCTGAGGCTGCAGTATTGCTCAGCATGTGATGTGTTTGTGGGCATGTGGCTATGTGGTTCTCAGCAAATCAAAGCTGTGTACATCCTGGACATGTCAAGGGAAACAGAATGTGAGTACAGAATTCATGGGAGCTTACGGCAACATAGGACGCATTCCTCTGTGACAGCATTAGGTTTACTGACCCTCAGAGAGGGTCACACTGCTGTAAAAAGTATGTGAGAAGAATCATATCCACTGTGTAGATTTGTTCAAGTCAGCCAGCATTTCAAAAGCAGCTTATAATTTTGGCTGTCTCAATTTTTGAGTGTCTTGGTGCCTTAACAAAACACTAAAAATAAAGAGCCAAAATTACAGGTTACTTTGCACAGCTTGGGCCTCAGTTTCTCTGGACCAAATGCTGATGCTACTTGAGCTTACTTGTAATTGAAGCCTTGAATAAGTTTCTTGAACAATACAAAGCTACAAAATACTTTCACTAGTACAGATGAGAGCAGACTTGCACCGCCTGTGCCTCAGGTCACTCATTACAACTCTGAAGACACTGGGCCAAATCCTCAGCTGGAACACATTTGTCATAGCTACAGTGGACCCCTCACTCCTATTTGACCTGGCTGAGAATCCAACACAATAAATCCCATTTAACTAATTTACATAGCATTATGAAATTTAATACCAACAGAGAGCTTAGAAGATGACAAGTCCTCAGCCTGATTGATAATGACTGAGTAGTGCCAAACCAAAATAACTCCACTGTTAAACTGAATTGCAGAAAGATGAGAAATTAATCAGATCTACTGCATACTGCCACCAGTTTTCTGCAAATACCTCAGTTCAAATGAGTGTGAACACAACTAGTAAATGTAAAAGCCATGAGAGACACTACTGTCAATCATTAACACATCAAAAAGCACTGGAAAATACACGTAAATGCTTTCATCTAATAAAAATTTGAGCAGTCAGCTTTCTTTTAATTCAGGAACATGCTGTGCTTGCCTAGGGGCTTCAAGGGCAGGGAAGGGAGAGAGGGTCAGCTCTCCATAGGACTGACCCGGGTTTGAAAATTCACAGTGATTAAAGTGCTGAGAGCCAAACCTCCCACACATCCTTCCCCTAAGTGTCAGGAAATGGTGTCCCCTGATTGCTCAACCGCTAGGTCAGATGGCTGGCCTGAAGGGATTAGCTGGGTTTCTGGGATTCCACTGGACCTTGGGGGAATTTTATGTCAACTAAGGCAGATGGAGCAAAGCCAAACTATCTGGGAGATGCCTTCAAGATGCTGTTCAGCTCTTGCCATGCCTCCCTGCCAATAAAACACAGTCAGTGCACACCATGCCTGGACTTGGTAAGAAAAATTTTTGCAACTGATTTCAAGATGCACCAAATGAGTTCCATGACACATAAGGAGCACAACTGAAATAAACAGCAGCAATAGCAGCAGCTAAGTGATACAGTGTGGTAAGACCACTAGGATATCTAGAGAATTCACTTACTCAGCTCTATGAAGCTATAAGACTGCACTTCATAACACATAATATAGACTCAGGGTTGCATTGTGACTCTCATGAACTCCAATGGGGAATTGCTTTCTGTTGCACAAAGCAAAAGTAAAAAGATGCTTGCCCTGTCCATATAGTGTGTTTGTTTTGCTTTCAGGGTCAGCATCCACTAGCAGAAGAACTAGCAATTTTCTGGCTGGTATAGCCTCATCGAAATTTAAGGATGCTGAGAGATGACCCATGCACTCTCATGAGACACTAAATTTATCTCCTTCACCATTCTTCCTCCCACCCTTCCACTCAGTGTGCAAGTTTCCTCCTGAAGAGCGTTTGCAAGCCAGGCTTGCAAATCCTTGCAGGTAATATTGCTCACTAGTTGGAGGATAGAGAGAGGAAATGTCATGAGACAGAAGTAGGCAGTTTAAAACACCCCAAAATCTGGAATTAGCTCCTCCCTTAGCTCCTCTTCTCACCCTCTCAGCTTTCAGAAGTTCTGTATGTATTATTTTTGCATTGCCCAATGCACTTTAGGCAGACTAACTGCTGAAGCAGGTAAAAGTGTCTGTGGCTCCCAAACACTTGTCTTGGCTGTGACAGCTCTTAAGCTTATATTGGAGCATACAGGTTTCTAACATGTCACTGTATTTCTCAAGGATTACTTTTGTTTCACATTGCCAGGAATGTGATTAGGCTGTTGCTAAGAAAATAAAGCAGTTCCTTGGGAAAGGAGCTGTTAGGCTACTGGAAACAAAGTATAATAAGAAATTAATGGGGGAGAGGAAAAGTATTCTGATATGTCATGGTAAAGCAGATCAGATCCAAAATGATTCCTTCCGAGTCTAGAGATTTCACCTCCAAAGTACATCCCTGCAGGATTTAGCTCTGAGTACGGTTGCTTTTTCCCCAGCTCAGCCCAGCTTGCTGTACATGGCATTGCATGGCATCTCTTAGTAGGGATTAGATCTTGAACATCTGCCCAGTAAAGGCCACCCCCATTACATTAGCCAGCACAGTGATTATATCAACCTGCTGTTGCACTCAGGACAGCTAACTAGACTCGCTGTACTTAATTTTGCAGGGGAGATTGCTGCCCAACTCCCTCCTAATCCTCACCTTTCCTCCTTCACTTCCCTTTCCCTGCCCCAGCAACCCACTCTGCCACTCTCAAGAGGAAAAGTGTTTGCAGACATACTCCATTAGCAAAACAACTCAGCCCAGGGAGCACTGACTTGCAATGGCCTTTCTTGTGACTGTTCGTTGGCTGAAGGCAATTACTAAGAGCACAGAGCATTATATTGTGCAATTCACATAGCTTCTGCTTCTCAGCCCAGATTTGTGTTTATGTTCAAGGGCGTCATCCCTCCTAACAGCAATTGCACAGACCAACCACTCTCTCACTGGCAAAGAACTTTCTAAAGCTACAAGGGCTAGCTAAGTATGTAAGTTTCACACAGGAGGCATTAAACTCTTGCACCTGCCTGGGGAAATGAGCTGTTTCTGTCATGGGTCTCACTGGAAAAGATGCCAGTGAAAAGGACATCTGCCTCCACAGCTGTTCCCAGAACTGCTCCCATCTCTGCTTGGGGAAGGAAGATGGGACATCCAGGTGTGAGATGGGGGAAGATAAGGTTAATTACATGAATGCAGCACTGAATTTTAATTGTAAAAAAATACAGCTGAGCACCCCACTGACACACTGCCTTCTTATGGAGACAGCTTGGGAATATCTGAAATGTTGAGGTAAAAATAATAACAAAAAGGAATTATTAAGAATCATTGGGACTTACACTATATGTCTGTAGCAGTACCTCTGCAGGTTTTTCATGGGGAGATTCTCCTTGAAGTAGCTGCCTCCTTCAACTATTACAGGTAGGGTTTGGCTGTGAGAGATGTCTTGCCTCTGCAGAAGCAGTGCTTTTTTTGGAGAGTGCTTAATATTATGCAAGTACAGGCTCAAGGTGCATCATATTTTGCAAGTCACATCACATACTTGTGTTAGGATCTGTTATTGTCAGTAGCGTAGCAAACAGAGTGGAACAGGACTCCATTCTCAGGGAGCCAGGAAATTGCCTGTCATCCTCATAAAAACAGGAACTGCTGGCTTCACAAGGGATTAAAGGGTTAAAAAAGAAATCCCTGCATTGTGGAGTTGCCTAAGTAAATCAGGTTTTGCCTAAGGCTTATTTGGGATTTTGCTGTCCTGATACCAGTACATGAAGGAGCTGAATTTCAGTTAATTTTATAGTTTTTCAAAGATACATCCTTTCCTCCCTCTCTCCTCTTTCACCTCACTCATCCCCTGTCACCCCTATCCACATATGGAAGAGTGCAAAAGCCTGCACCATCAGTCCCTCTGCATAGCTTTGGGAGAAGTTACTGCTAAAACTGAATCAGTGTGCTGCCAAGCTGGCTTACAAGATTTCAGAGGAAGAAGAAAAGAAAGGCAAGTGGTACTTGCAGGGATTTGTTCTTGAAAACAAGCAAAAAAAAAAAAAAAAAA
>NDXB01020898.1:29775-89452 GCA_002631895.1 Agapornis roseicollis | reverse complement strand
CCCCACCCTTTACATGGGCTTTTCCAGGTTCTGCTTTTCTCTCACAGTACCCTCTACTTAAGCATTTTCTGCCCTATCCAATTGTCCAAGGTGAACAGAGAGCGGCTGCTGACTGTCCCTGTGACTGATGAGCTGGTAGAAAACACAGGGGCTCTATTGAGTTCTCATATGGTTTTCCTTTGAGAGTGAACCTGTTTTACATAGTTCTTGGTTTCAGTTTTATTGAACTTAATCTTGAGGATCTGTCTGCAGTTGTGTCCAGCTAGGTCAAGAATTGCAGAGTGAAGTAGTTCTCTGCAAGTCTGCTGTAATCACAGCTCTCCTTATGTAGTGACATAAGCAAAAAAGGAGGGGAAAACAAAATCCCATCACAAAAAATATCCCTGGTGGCACTGATTATCTGTTGTATGCAATGTCTGTGTCATTCTTTATGTGGGATTAACAATACTGAACACGGGAAAGATCTGGTTGTGATAATTTCCTGCTTCGTCAACTCCAGAGAATGGAGAAACCAAAGAATGTCGATAGAAGTTAAACTGATCTGAGTGGAATTGCTGTTTAAATGTTAAGGATTATTGGTTTGCAGCTGTCTGGAGTTAACTGCTTAGCATTAGTTTCTACATTTACTGAAGGCTTAGGCTGCAAGCTGTGAATTTTCACCAAGATATGTTAAACTTTGACCTTGTTCCATGAAAGAGGGGCTCAAGAGCCAGTTCAGACTGTGTGATAAGGAAGCTAGAACTGCCATCAGAAACCATAACCTCAGAGATAACATGAAAAAGGTATGCCCCAAGGACAATGAAGAGGTCCCGTGAAGAGCAAGACTCCAGACCCTGATATTATTATTGGTCTGAACTGATATGTGAGGGGTGAGAAGTGCCCACTGTGAGGGTGTAATTGCTCAGGAGTTCCTTTGGGGTCATTCTCTGGAGGTACCCAGCTTGAGTTGTTACTACTGTAGTACCACTCAAATTATCTCATTTGACTTAAAGCCTGAGGCTCTGCTTCAGGATATGGAGGGTAGACAAGCTTCTTGAACATAAAAAGTATTTCCAGTAAGCAGAGTGATTCTTTCCGCTCAAGAGTACTGGTTTGCTAGGCTCATAATTGAGAAAGGCATCTTTTATTTCCCAAATGCAGGAATTATCTGTGACAGTGGAAAAGAGAGTTTAGTCTAATTTTTCAGGTATTCTTTGTAGCAACTACTGGGAATTTGCAAAGGATTTGACAGGAGTTAACCACACGTTCTCAGATTTGTTGATAGTATCTGTGTTACAGAGCATGTGGCAGAGAATTTTCCACCACATCCCTTTGGCAGATGAACAATGAAGTCTAAATTATGGCTTAATCTCTGTGGGTATAAACTAAAGTGCTGAAGCTTTTACTCAAGGGCTCTAGTTTCAGATCCTGCTATGAATTGCAGGGAGAGGAAGACTACTTTCCTTGCACAGAAATAACATTTTAAACTTACTGCTGCTCGGGTGGGAAGCACTGTGTCTCTTTTGTTTTTTTTTTTGTCTGACTAAGCAATAAGAGGTAAATAAGATAATCCTAGTGCTTAAGAGCATCTGCTCTTCCTCTAATTGCCTTGCTCAGAGTGAATACCAGTTTAGAAGAGTTCTTAATTTCTAGTGATCTATTTTGTAGGAGTTTGACAAGAAATACAATCCCACCTGGCACTGCATCGTGGGGAGGAACTTCGGCAGCTATGTGACTCACGAGACCAAGCACTTCATCTACTTCTACCTCGGCCAAGTGGCTATTCTTCTGTTCAAGTCTGGTTAGACCCATGGACTGCTACTGAACCTCGCATCTGGTTACAGGACTGTGTTGATTCCTCTGACTAGTTACTGCAGCCTTCCTGAGGACGCAGACCTTGATCTTCAAGGGCAAAGGCAGGGATTATGCTATAGCAGATGATATTACATTGTGGATATAAAAAAGGATAAATACCAAAAAAAAGTCTTCCTTTTTTTTTTTTTAAATATTATTTTTTTTTTCCCCAAAGCCTGCTTCTTTGCTAGTAGAGCTGTTGGAGCAGTTTTGCCTTGGAGAGTTTTCTAGCAGTCTACAGTATTGCCCAGTTAACACTTGCGCTATGTAAGTACAGACAGTGTTTAGTTCTTCTGTCACAATCCTCTTCTTCCGAGGTGGGTTTTGGTGGTTTCCCCTCCTGTGTGTCTGGATGTACTGCCCCAAGGCCTGGGCTGTTTCTGCTGGTGCCTCAGAGAAGTGCTTTGGAAAATAAAAGACTAGATCCACCTGGCCCCCACGATGTGGTTTCTGGCTGCTTTGGGCAGGGTGGGTGCCTTGGTCTGGGTGTTGCTGCCGGTCCCTCAACGGGGTGACGAGCAGCACTGCCGGCGGGGGGCCGGGGAGGGAGGAGCCCTTCCTGCCGCCCGGCCGGGGCTCGGGGCCGGGGGCGGTTACAGGAGGGCGCTCCGCGTCCCGGGGGCTCCATCTGCCGTCGTGCTCCGCGGTGGCCGGGGACTACGCTTCCCGTCGTGCCCGCGGGCCCGCCCGGCATCGGCTCCATCCGGGTCCCGGCTACTGCTGGGGGAGGCTTGTTGCCGGTACGGGGCTCTACGCCATGGACCCGTGGCTCCGGTGCGCTGGGTGGCGAAGGGCAGGAGTCTCGATCCCCCTCGACCGGGCCCAATGTGGGGCAAGGCGAGCCCGAAGGCGGTATGAGCTGCACTCTGCTGTGGGCCGGCGGGGCTGGGGGTACTCTGAGGGGGACTGCGGCACGCACGGGTCCGTTAAGCCGTCATGGAACGGGGCTCCAGGCCCTTGATGCGGGCCGCCGGCCTCCGTCGGGGCTGGGCGCTGGAGCGGCTGAGCCCTCTCCAGGGGCTGCTGGGCTGGAGAGGAGCTGGGGAGGGACAGGCGGGGTTTGCGGGGCTCCTGGCTGGAGAGCAGGTGCTCCAAGTGAGCGGCTTTAAAACCCCGTTCTTGTGGCCTGGAGCACGGCAGAGATGGCGGCAGCAAACCTGTTGCCAGCCATGATACAAATGATGTGTACAGCTGCTTGGCAGGTAGGTACTGCAGCAGCTCTGAACGCTTTCCTTTGTTTATGACAGGTACCTGCATGTTATCAGACAGCTGTGGTAAGGGATATGGGCCTGTCAGAAGAGATGCAGCAAGGTGCTGTGAAGTGTGCCATTCAGGCTCTGTAGGAATGCAGTGCTGAGTGTAACATTGTAGCTGATATAATGAGGATGTTTGCTTCTAAAGCCCTCCTCCTGAATGCTCTATGGACTTAAAAAATCAAGGAAAGATGTTGGTGGGTAAGTAGTTCTAGAATGGTAAATTCTGTGGACACTAGATAATCCGGTCAGATTTCGGCTGCAGTCTGGTGTCTTCATGTTCCTGTCAATCTTATATGCACTTTCTCCAGTTTTTCTCTTTCACAGTTAACTCCTTTCCTTTGCTCCCAAAGACAGCATTTGGGTAGTAGTGCTCCTTTCCTGGTGGTGCCTCCTGCAGGAATTTGTCAGGAAATACAGTCTTACCTGACAGCCACGAACGTTTGCAGCTGTGACACAACAGACCAGTCACCCCATTCCTTTCTGATCGGGTCCTGTTGCTGGTCTGCTCCTGAGGGTGCTCAGAGCCATGGACTGACTTTCAAACTCCCACCTCAGTTAACCAGTTGTGTGCTAACAGTGCAAAGCCTCATGCCTTCAGCCTTCCCCAGGAAGCACATTCTGGCCTCCAAGTGCAATGAGATGGATTTTGCTGCCATGGTTGATGTTTTTATTGTAGTTAAAGGAAGAATAGAAAGCAGAAAAAAGCCAAACCTAAACTTCTTTGTATTTATTTTCTTTCCACAGCCAACTTCTTTGCTAATAAAAGTCTTGTGTCCTGCCTTTGGAAGTTTTATGGCCATCTGACCTCTTTCTAGTCCTGCTCATGCTATTTTCATCTTTCCCTGCAAATGTGGATGACTGAGTTTGTTAGAAAGCTTGTTTTCTCCAATGCAAAATGTCTAAGCACTGTGATAACAATCCTCATGATTTGGTCAGTAATTCTAATAGACCTAATTAGGGAACAGACAGGAGTTAAAGTAAGGCATTTTGTGGGAATTCTCCTAAAACACGAACTCTGTCATTTCACACTGCACCCTGGCTTTTTGTGTAAAAACCCTGCAACCCCTGTCCCAGTGAACTTGAGGCCCTCATCCCTAAAATAAGGGGAAAGGGATCAGCAGGGGTGCCCAAGGCATATTTTAAGAGTTAACTGAAATGCCGATAGAATTTGTTGCCTTGTGGGTTTTCCCCTTTTCTTTTGCTTTTTAGTTAAAGATCACTTGAATTAGACATTGCAGAGCCGGTTTGTTCCTTCCAGAGTTATTTGAGTAATTCGGTGGAAATACTTGATTGTTTATAACCTCTCAGGCCTCTTTGGTCACAAGCTTAACCCCCAGGACTGTCGGTTCCTGTCTGCTGAAGCACTGACAGTGTTCAGTTCTTCCTGTGCCAGACCTCTAACAATGTGCGCTTTGGTCCTTTACGCTATGGAAAATGAAAGCCTGGATCCCCCCGGTCCCAGGACGTTGTTTCGGGCTCGCAGGGGGTACCCGGGGCTCGGGGCCGTGCGCTGTGGAGACTGCGGCCGGCCGGGGGAGCTCCGCGTCCCGGTGCTTCCATTTCCCGTCGTGCTCCGCGGCGGCCGAGGACTACACGTCCCGTCGTGCCCGCGGGCCCGCCCGGGATCGGCTCCATCCGGGTCCCGGCCACTGCTGAGGGCGACTCGTCGCCATTACGGGGCAGCGGCGGCCAAGTCGGGGCCGGGGCGGCGCCGAGGAGTCGGTGGGTGCCTGGGTGGTGCCGACCACTCGGGCTGCAGGAAGCGCCGGGCCCCGCGGGGCTCCGTGAGCAGCTTCGCTTTTCTCGTCGCCCGGAGCCCCGCAGGCCCGGCTCGGCCTCCCGCGGCCTTCCTCCGGTTCGAGCGGAGCAGCGAGAAGATGTCGCCATGAAGGAAGCCGAGTCCGCTCTGCGCCGCCCCCGCCGGTCGCCCCCGCGGGCCATGAGCCTGGGCCCCCGCCGGCTCCGCCAGCGCCCGTCCTGTACCCCCTCCCGGGGCCGCCTCTTCCCCCCCGCGGCGCCCGTTGATGCTGCAGAGCCCGCCCGGCGCGACCCCCGCCGCAGCCTCTGCCATGGACAAGAGCAGCCCCTGCGGCTCCGGTGCGCCCGGCTCCTCGGCCGGCAGCAAAGGGCAGCAGCCGCGGTCCGCCTCGGCCGGGCCCGCCGCGGGAGAGTCTAAGCCCAAAGGCGGTAAGAGCCGGCCGGGGGAGAGGGAGAGGGAGAGGAGGGTAGCCTTGGGCCTCGCGGTCTCGGTGGCGTGTCTGGACCGGTGTTAGCTCGGACGGGAGGAACGGAGTAACGCCAGCAGTGAACAGTGTGAGGCTGGGGAGCTTTGTGCCGGCTTGGGCTTGTGGTGCGGCTGAGCTCCTTGTTGTTATGTTGTTTGTGCTGGGTCTAATTGGCTTCGTTTCAGGTCACTGCCTGGTTTTGCTTTCTTTTTCCTTCCTCTTCCGGCTTCGCTCACTGTTGGGTGAGCTGCAGGTCCTACTCTCTTCTTCCTTAAAGGATTAATGTTTTATCTTCATTAGCATTGCACTAATCAGCTTGAGAGCTCTGGTTTTATAGTAAGAACGGATATTTGCTGGTGCATACGAGCCCTTAACTTCATTCTGTACTCTGGTTGAGTGTGCTTTTACTCCTTGGTTTGGGAGGTCTTATATCAATATTGACACAGCATTCCCCTTACCGGCTGTGTGTCACTAACTTGATTTGGAGTTGCTCAGAGTTAGTTACATGTTGCTTGCTCATCTGGCACTTAAACCAAAGTGTTGTCTGTCATTGCACACAGCTAGTTTTGTTGACACAGCAGTTCATGAGGAGGCATTATGGCTCCTATCATCTGTCTTTTCAAGGTAAGACCTAATCTGCCTCCTTTCTCTAAACTTGTCTGGGAGCAGAGTGTTCCTGGAACCTTGCAGGTCTTTCCTCTAAAACCTAGAAATGGGGAAGTTAGTGATTAAAATGAGAGGTTTTAATCTTAGAAGTATTTATCAGAGCATCAGCAGGTTGCTGCAACACCATCACTCTACTCATTTCCTTCCTCTTCAGTGGCTGGTTTCAACTGCATTACTTGAGGTCACTGAGAAAGGAGCAATGTATTCCAGAGGGTTGACAAAATTAGTGTCTTTCTTGGACATTCTGAATGCATTCAAGATCCCAGTTAACCTAGTGTTACCTGTTCTTCACCTGGGTTAACTGATCTCCCACAGGACAGACTGGAGCGACATGGGAGATGGCTCACCCACAGCTCCCCAGGTTGTGCTGTAACTGTGACTACACTGAAATTTGAACTTCAAATTCAGACCCATGAAAGTCTTTTTAGGAAGAACTTTTTTAGGCAGTCATGTCTGGAAGAACTTGTATCTGATCTGCTGGGGGGTTTGTATCAGCAGCAGGATTTGATGTGGGGGTCTTGTTATCCCTTGCAACTGCTGTTATTTTTCAGTCTCTTACTTCATGTGTTTGCCCTGGTGAAAGTACAAATGGAAGCAGGGGATGTCATGTTCTAGGTATGCAAAAAGAGTTTTAGAACCAGATCTTTGGCTTCTGACAGGGTAACAAAGTATATAAACTTCATGCACTGTGAGAGGTAGTGGGAAAGGCTGGCATGAGGTTTTCCTGTGGTGAAGACCTGGTTTCTGCCCCTGTGTCACCAAGAGATACCTCATCACAACAGCGTCTTTTTTAGTGATGTGTGATGCTCTGTAGAGGGTTGTTCACAGAATACAGACATCTTCTTTAGGGAGGTAAGATGGCCTGGCCTGTGGCTGGTATGTCTTCAAGCTGAAGAAACAGTATCTGTAGTGAGAAGGGAAAGTCTGTCATTCCAGCCCAGAATAAAGGTGTTGAGTGATGTTTTCTTTTATGAAATGGCACCTTTTACAGGCTTGAAACATCACTGGTAGCAGAGGAGCAGTGAGAACAGAAATCCTTATGTACCATACTCATCTGTTCCAATACAGTCCACTGACTTTTCATTTAGAAAGCCCTCAACTTTTCTTTAACACCTCTTTCTTAATAAAACTGAAGAAAATTTTGGCTTGATGGAATTCCTCCTCTGAGATGCTGTTCCTTAGCTACAGTGGAGGATAAAGGCTGATGGAGTAAGTTGCTTCCTTTAAAGTACATTGAAGAGGCCTGGCAAAATTAGAATCTCTTTTAGTAGGACTAAATGTATATCTGGGAATATCTTAACTGAAGGGTACTGAAAACTAAATGAGAAGATTTCCTGTCTCAGATTAGGCAGGCAGCCACAGCATGAAGATACAGAACACAGCTGTGTTACATGTTTTGGTAGCTGTTGCATGCAAGACACTGGCATGTGATCTTGGGTTCCTTCTCATGCTGCATGTAACTGATGTGATCCACCCAATTTTCCTCCCATTTCAGGAGAGGTATAGGATCTATTCTGAAAATCTTGAGTCTCCTTTGGAATGAGAAGTATCCATATGGACCACAGACCTTCCCCACAGTGCTGACCTTTAGGTGCCCTCATGGTCACTGGATGGGCCAGTCAAGCTCTTGGCATTTAGATCCTGTCCAGAGTTTTCTGTGATCGAGTCCAGCTGAGTAAAATGAAGTGGACATTCATTAAATCTTGTGGTAGCTTCTCCTGATTCTCTTGCAGTGCAGATAGAAATGGGTTAAATAGAGTACCATGAGCTCTTCTACTTGTGGAAGTTAGATTCCCACTATGTTTCAAGCTTGGCTTTAGAAATGAAATTAAACTTGTAAGCTTTCAACAGAAAAGTTTCTTTGGCTTGTATTAGTGCACCAGCAGGAATCACATCCCATTAGGTTAGAATAAAGCAGCTAAGGCCAAATAAGCTTGTTGATTTTCTCTGCAGTGCTCAAGACCTGATGGGCAACATTAATTCTTGCAGATGTTGTTAGGCCTTATTATTACAGTGTGAGCATGCTGAGCTGGGGTGTGTGGCTGCTCAGTCACCTCTTGCTCATGGATGTTTGCCTTCACAGCAGCAATACCTTCAGTGTGTTTTCATGCAATCACCTTGTGGCTTAACTGTGACCCACCACCCAAACCCCTTATGCAACATGGGTGGCTTCAGCATGGCTCAGCTGAAAAGAGAGGGCAAAGAGAGATGGAAGGAACCTGCAGTCCTCACCCCAGTAGTAAACCAGTACTGAACTCCAGGACCAAAGTGGTCACCTAGAGCTAGTTTTAGTCCTGTGAACTTGTCTTCCTCTCTCTGAATCTTTGGAAATAGAGGTCCTCTAACGATGTGGTGTCCAGCAGGAAAACTCACAAATGTCAGAGCTTGCTCCAAAAGGCAGGAACAGCTTTGTTGCTCATTGTATAGAATTACATACACAGTATTTGCTATAAGTCTCTGTTTGCTTGGAGAGTGGATGGGTCAGTCTGTGTCTTACAGGTTAGGTCATGTGGCAAAAGCAACATGGCTGAGCACCTGAGTGAATAGCAAGTGCCTCATCAGCATTGTTGTTGCTCATTCCTAAGCTACCCAGAAAAGAAGGAAAAAAGGAACTCCCCAGTCCAAACCAACAGTACCTGAAACTGGGGTCTAACAAGAGACGATGGCAGTGAGAATCTTCCACTTTTCTCCATGCATGAGTGCAGATAACCCTGTCCTGCCCCGCTCTTCATGGGAATGCAAGGAGGGGTGATACAAAGCAGAGAGCACCCAGGAAAAGGTTGGATTTGCTTAGATTTGGGGTGGAGGAAAATGTTCCAGTTTATGAATGTATACTCCACACTCTTGGTTGTCTGTTGACAGGTTTCATTGCTGCTCTGATGGGCCAGAATCCTTGTGAGGGTAATTATTCTGCAGGAGGAAACTTGGAATCGGTAAAGTCAGTTTTGAGGCATTGTTAAACTATGATACAAGGCAGAGGTGGAGAGGACTTTGCTAAGAATTGTGAGTCACTGCAGTGACTCCTGCAGGCTCTAGAAGTCGGGTTAGAAGGACCTGTAATATGACAGGAATGTGTGTAAACTGAGTGACAAATTTAATGGTGACTACCTTGATTAAAACTGTAAGTGGTAGGAAATTTCTTCTGTTGGCTGCAGATACAAACTGTTCCTTGTTTCTGGGCCTGTAAAACCCACTTCACACTGAGCATCTCCTCTTGAGTTGTTTCTGCAAAGTTGTTACACACATGAGAAGTGTGTGCCTCTCTAGTGCACTTACTGGAATTGCAGGTGCAAGACGGCGGTTGTGCTCTAAGCTGACAAGCTTTGCTCCTGAATAACTGAAAGTGTAGTCCAAAGCTCTTCAAAATAACTTACTTTTTTTCACCAGAGATCCAGTGGTGCTGATTATGGCCTCTTCCCTGCAGACATGCTCAAAAAAGGTCTAAGTAATCATTCAGCCAGACCTGGTCACACCCTCAGTGCTTGTCAGCTTCTGGTGTGGTTCTTTCCTGATAATACTCAAGCCATGTCTCTTTAGCCTGAAGTGGCTGATAGCACTGCAAGCTGTGCAAGGTTGACTCTGAGTTACACATCTGGGTTTCTGATGGAATTGGTTTGATTACAGGATCAGCCTTTTGAATAGCAGTTCTGGTGAGAGTTTGCCTGCAGAATGGCTCTGTCACATCACAGGGAAGTAATGATACAGTGTTCTTTTACTTCTATAGTTGCAGTTGCAGGCAAAGTCTGGCATGTGCGAGAAACAGACCACTGTAAGACCCAGTCAAGCCACTTTTATTACCTATTCTTAAGAAGTCAGCTCCTCAGTAGTGCACGATAACACAGATGCCTTCCAGTCCACTGCCCCTCTCTTTTGAGAGTAATGTGGGATAAAAAGAAACCCTAAAAATAACAAAAGAAAAGAGACTACATGTGAGTGATTCCATTGCAGCTGTTTTAAATGCTCAGGTAGATTGGAAGCGGTGCTGTGGAAGGGGAAGACTGGGGGCACTGGAAATGAAACAGCCCGTTTAAGAAGCACAATGCTGAATCACAGTGGGGTGTTTGCCTGCCGTGTGAGATCTCTGTTAAGGGGTGGGGAGGGCTCTGAGGTGGAGAAACTTGTAGGCTTTTATGAAATGGGTCTGGCTGTTTTTCATGAGGCGTTCCTGCTTGTGTATAGCTTACTGAGTATACAGAGGGACTCTGCGGCTGGCTGATGTGGATAGACATCTTGTTAGGCCTGTGGAGTTCTTGCTTCTGAGCTTATCAACATACCTGTTGTACAACTAAAACTCAGGGCAGTTGGTGGACATGCATGGTGGGTTAAGTGTGTTGTGTCCTTGGGGCAACTTCAGTCTTGTGTTAAGACTGGTAGAAATACCTTAATGTATTAATTTTCTGTTCTAGCAGTCTAATGAAGCAGCTGTTTAGACACAGGAAACCCCTTTCAAGAGCCTGATTGGTTTTCCTGCTCTTGTGGGCTCCATTCCTGCAGTGTTTTGCTTTGTGCTTCATCTCTGCGTCCTACAATAGGGTCAGTGGTGTGTTTAACAATGCTTTTGTGCAAACAGTTCCTATTGCATAGGTTGGTGGACTTTGTACTTGGGTATGTCCCTTGCAAGGCCAGAGCATTGGTTTGGTGCTTCACAATTGATTAGCATTTGTTGGCCTTGTAAAAGAAGTAGATTTGTTTGGGTCTTTTTAGCACAAGGGGCAGAGCTGACTGAAAACAGGCAATAGGGTCTTGTGAAGTTGGAGACTCCAAGACCAATACAGCATATTTACATGTACAAATACAGTATAGTTGTATAGAGGAACAATATGTGATGCACCGTATGTTTTCAGAAAATAGAATGAAAATATGAACTAATTGTTCATTTTTGTAATGGGACATGAAGATGTGGTGTTGGTGTTCATCACTTCGTGTACCAGGCAACACACTGACATCTGGTGACAGCAGTTCCAAACCTAGATAAAGAAAATTAAAGCACTAGTAAAAGAGAGAGCACAGCAAATACATCCTTTTTTTAATACTCTTTGACCAGTGCTTTGGGGTAGTGATAGGAATAAAATGGTTTGGGTTCCTGAGGTCATGAAACTGATACATCCTGATTTGATGTCTAGCCAGGGCCCAAGGCAGTGACCTAGGTGAGCATATCACAGAGGTGCAGTCCATGTGGACATCTCTGAGGCTGCCAATCTGATCCTTGTTTTTCTTCTTTTTCTTTTAGATGGAAAGAATGCCAGTGGATCCAAACAGCGTTATAATCGTAAAAGAGAAACTTCCTATTCTAAAAATGAGAACTTTTCCAGTCAGTCCCGTCGCTCCAATTCACAGAAAAGCAAAGCTTTTAATAAGATGCCTCCTCAAAGGGGAGGTAATGGTGGAAGTGGCAAACTTTTTAGCTCTTCTAATGGTGGAAGACGAGATGAGGTGAGAATCATAAGGCCGTGCCTCCAGGGCCTTCTTTCTTGGGACGAGAGGATCACTCTGACCTGCCTAGATAGGTCTGTGTTCAGCTCCTGGGCTGGGAAGGGAAAGAGCGATAAGAAGTGCTAACATCGTTGAGATGCCAGAGTGAGTGTGAGTAGAACAACTTGGCAACAACCAACAGAAGAGGAGTGCTCTCTGCTCTGAGATATTTGCAGTAAAAAATGCCATCTGAGGAATGGGTGCCTAGATAGGCCATGTACATACCTCCTGAAGCAGACAGGCCATGTACATACCTCCTGAAACAGGTCCTTGATGAAAATATCTAGTGATGCATTTCCTAGCTTTTAAGTTTGGTGTGATCAGAATCACAGAATAGTTTAGGTTGGCAGAGACTTTTAAGAAGGAGTCTGACCGATAACGCAGCACTGCCAAGGCCATCACTAAACCACGTCCCAGGTGCCACATCAACATGGCTTTTAAATACCTCCAGGAATGGTGACTCCACCACTTCCCTGGGCAGCCTGTTCCAAGGCTCAATAACCATTCTGGTGAAATTTTTCCCAATCTCCAATCTAAACCTCCCCTCACATAACTTGAGGCTATTTCTTCTTGTCCTTATCACTTTTTATTTGGGAGAAAACACCAGGACCCACCTTGGTACAGCCTCCTTTAGGGTAGCTGTAGAGAGCGATAAGGTCACCCTGATGATCTGCTCCATAACCTTCCCTGTTACTGAGGTCATACTGACAGCCCTGTAGTTCTTCCTGCCCTTCTTGTAGATGGATGTCACATTTACTAACCTCCAGTCAGCTGGGATCTCCCTTGTCACTATGCTTCCCCCTGCATGCAGTAAATGATGGAGATTCTGCTTAGCCCTCCTTTTGTTGCTAATATAGTTACAGGAATGCTTTTTATTCTTTTACAGCAGTAGCCAGATTAAGTTCTAGTTGGACTTTGGCCCTTCTAATTTTCTCCCTGCATAACTTCATGACATCCTTGTAGTTCTCATGAGTTACCTGCCCCTTCTTCTGAAAGCCATAAACCCCGCATTTTGTCCTGAGTTCCAGCTAGAGCTCTCTGTTCAGCCAGGCTGGCTTGTCTCTTGGCACATGGGGGTGGGCTGCTGCTGTGTTTTTAATGTTTTGTTAAAGTCCCAGACCTTCTTGGACTCCTTTGCCCTTTAGGACTGCCTCCAAAGGGACTGTCAGCCAGGCTCCTAAACAGAGTCTGCCTTCTTGAGATTGATTGTGCCTGATCACTTAAGCGTACAACTTTGCATGTGACGGTGGTGTTGGGAGAGTAATTGTATTGGCCTGGGTGATGTCAGGATGGAGAAAAACCAGATTGAGGCTTTTATGCTGATATGGGTGTAAATACTGTATAGACTGTTCGTGAGTTTTCATTGAGAACTCTGCTTTTCCAGTTGTAGTGGATGAGCAGCTCTGCTGACCTGAATTGCTGACTCTGTCACAACTCACCTGCTGTCTGCTGAATTCTCATTCTTTGCTTCATTATGTGAAAACTAACCAAAACAGTCTGTGCAAATAGTGATCAGACTTGTATTACTGGCTATCTAAAAGAATGTTGTTGGGATCTGAACAGCTGTCTTTTGTTAGTAACCACGACTACTATGTTTTGCCAGCTTCTACTTGTCCTTATGTGGGCTGTTCTTATGCTTTCCTCCTTTTGATCAGTGTGGGTAAGACCACTCAGCTCTGACTTTCAGGTTCTTGTGCACTTCTAATGCTGCACCACTTGATTTGCAGAACTGGAATGGGAGCAGGTGAGTGAGTGGATGCTCTATACTCTGTCCATAATCACTGATGAGGCCTGGGTATCAGCTTGTATTGATGCTTGTGCAGTAAATTCTAGCAAGTTCTAACAAATGCTGTTGTCTCTTAGGTAGCAGAGGCTCAGCGGGCAGAGTTCAGCCCTGCCCAATTTTCCGGTCCCAAGAAGATTAATCTGAACCACTTACTGAACTTCACTTTTGAACCCCGTGGCCAAGCAGGCCATTTTGATGGGAATGGACATGGCAACTGGGGGAAAAGAAACAAGTGGGGACATAAACCTTTCAACAAGGAGCTATTCCTACAGGCCAAGTGAGTGGAAGACCAGCAGGGCTTTTAAGCTTCTCCAGAGACACTAAGCTGTAAGGGATGGTCAGCCAGGGAATTGTGCTTGACCTTCACTACTTGTATTGACTTTTCCAGGGTGAAGTTACTTCTCTGTAGTGTTCTTAGTGGTAATGACTATACTTGAAAGGGATAAAAGTACGTCAAAGTTGTCATCTTTACCTATTTACAAGGTATCTGATGGAGTGACTCCTTGAGATACAAAACAATTAGCTGTCAGCTCTAGTTTTCTAGCATCACCTATGGAATATGACACTCAGTTAGGGAAGACCAATATAGACCTTATGGAAGAGAGCAGTTTTTTCCAAAGAACAGTGTGTTGAGATGGTTGGGGTAGCAGTTGCTGGCTGAAAGCTAATTTGAATCTGTAAGTCCCAGAACCAATTACTCATACGGGTCTTAGTTCTTAAGCTGTTACAGATTATTTCACAGGCCCATAGGTATATGTTATAACCCAAATGATGACCAGTATCGTAATCCAGCAGCAGAACTGCTTTTGACTGGAAGTACTGATCGCTTCCACTGGAAGCATATTCAGGACTTCCTGTGTCGGATCATGTTTAAGACAAAACCAGCTATTTTCAGCATTGATGCTTCTGATTTTTCCCTGTTGTTTGGTGGCTTGTTGTAGTGAAGTCTGTTTGCAGGAATCCCAGGAGTTGTAGTTTTTGTGACCATATTTTTTCCACTTGTGGGTTCCCTTTTTTCTTTTTTAATAGATCCTGGAAGGAGCTGGCTGATTCTTACAGTTTCTGGAAAACCACTCTGCCTGGCTCATTCTGTAGCTAGTATGTGATGATACTGTGTCTAACTGAAATTAGACACATCTGTATTCTGGAAATCTGGTTATGACTTGAACTCTTTTGGGTTTTGTTCATAGAAGTTACTGACTGTGCCCAGCAGTTTCCTGCTGGACAACGAAGAAGCTCAGAGAATCCTATAGGATAGTTCTCAAAGAATTTTTAGAAACAACTGAGTGGATCATCTGTCTCTTTGCCTTTCCCCAGCTGCCAGTTTGTTGTCTCTGAAGAACAGGACTACACAGTCCACTTTGCTGATCCAGATACCTTGGTCAACTGGGACTTTGTGGAGCAAGTGGTCAGTTGTGATGGGCTAGATTTTTTTTTATCTTCTTATTAAGAAGCTCACCCTGTCTTTAACTGCCTCTTTCTCTCTGTGATGTTACATAAAACTCAGCTGTTTTTGAGTTGAGGCCTCTTCTGTCACTCCCACAATACTGGGAAAGATCTGTCATGGAATACATTATGAAATCCTTTCATGACAGGAAAAGAGAAGTGCTAAAATCTATTAGGAAAATTAGCAGCTTCTTCTTGCTTTCGCAGATGGGAGCTCATCAAAAATAGTATCTGACATTCTGTAGACAGAGTCCTTGTGATCGAGATATTAACAGAAAACTTGGGCATGAGTCCATGGGAGAGGACTAGAGTGTAGAATTTTGAAGAATTATTCTGTGCATAGGTGGCCTGTCTTGCCTAGCGACAAAATGGAAAATCTCTTGGGAATTATGGTCAGAACTTTGGGTTGCCTCAAGTAGAAACTTACTATCTGCCAAGTCTACTCTTGGTGTATGGTGTAGGTGGGGAGGAGGCAGGAGACCTGACACTACAAGAGAACTGAAAAGTCTAGGTGCTTGCTTGACAGTTATGTCTCTGCAACATACAGATGCTAAAGCATCTGACTGAACTAACATGTTCATGGAAATAGGTAAGTTCAGTCTCACAGTTGAACAGGGCTGCACAAGTCTGCTTGTGTAAGTGAGGCAGCAGAGCTCATTTGCTGCCTTCTCAGTGAATTCAGATGATGAAGATGCTGCTAACTCGTAAGAGATGATGAATACATGACTGGGAACTTGAGAAGCATCACTTTTTTAATGTCATTAGAGTAGGAATACCAGATGGGTGGCTTTGAAGGCTGTTCCATGTGCAGTCTGAAGGTGTTACTTAGTTCACAGTGTACTTACTTTCTTGGTAAATAAGCAGCGCCTAAAGAGTTGGAAGATTGATTTGTTAGAGTAGATCTTACAGGTGGCTTATTTTGTAGCACAGGAACTGATTTCCAAGTCTAAAACTTGTGCTGTTTTTCTCATGTGCCATTTCAGCGAATCTGTAGCCATGAAGTGCCCTCTTGTCCCATATGTCTGTACCCACCAACTGCAGCAAAGATTACCCGATGTGGGCATATCTTTTGTTGGGCCTGTATCCTTCACTATCTCTCCTTGAGTGAAAAGACCTGGAGTAAATGTCCTATTTGTTACAGCTCTGTTCACAAGAAGGATCTCAAGAGGTGAGACTTGGTATTTATTGAATGATTTATCCTTTTGAAATGTGTTTGCCCCACTAACCTCCTCCTTCCATTGCAGTGTTGTTGCTATGGAAACACGTCAATATGCAATTGGTGATACCATTACCATGCAACTTATGAGAAGAGAGAAAGGTGTTCTGATAGCACTGCCCAAATCTCAGTGGATGGATGTGATGCAGCCTGTTTACTTTGGAGGTGAGTGTATCTGAGGACTGGTGGCTGACATCCTACTTCTGTGACTAGGGCTTGTGTAGAGAGGATTTATCATGGCAATGCCATGCTGTCACCTTAAAGTAAACCAGTCTACAAAATGTGGGGTTTAGCAGCTGAAAACCTTTGTGACCACATATTATTAATAAGCTTTCTACCCACACTTCGTTTTCTGTAAGGCTTTAACATGTGTGCTATTTCCCTTCAGATTACTGCACTGCAGAATCCTGCCTTCTCAATCATTGCTATGAGTTTGATGTGTGTTGTGTTGTACAGTTATTGGTGTGACTCTTGCTGCTTTTGTTGGCTCTTCAGTGTCCTTAACATTTTTATTTCTCCTGGCTCCTCATTGTACAACTTAGCAAAAATAACTGTCTCTGTCTAAACTATTCTAGGGATGTAATTTTCAACAAGGTTTTCATCATCTTCACTTATCACCTAAAATCTGTGAATGATATGGGAAAATAATGAAAATTATTGCAAACCTATTCCAAACATCTGTTGCTTGACTTCTTCAGTTTTCTCCAGTTGAGTTATGTCACTTAACACATCATCATCTTATCTGTTAGTATCACAGCAATTCTTGTGACTAGAGAAATTATCTTACCATTGCTGGCTTGTAGGCTGGCTTGGCTCCCTTCATTTTGCAGTCACACTTATGAAGGGCTGTGTGCATTGAGACTCTCTGTAAAAAGTCAAGTCTCTGAACACACAATAGGTATCCAGCATGCAGCGGGTGTGCTTATGTGTGTCATGGCCTCTGAAAGGAAAGGACTTTTAAGTCCTTTCATAAACCAAAGAACAAATAGAGATGTGAGATCATTCTAAACCCAGGAAATTCAGTGTTAACTTGGTGTTCTGTAGACAAGGTTGGACCCTTGGGGAGCAGTGACTATAGGGACCGTACTAGGATGTGATGCTGTGGTAGCTGTGAAGTTTATGGTTAAGCTCTCTAGTAACAAAGGCGACTATTTTTTGCTAAACTTACAGTTCTTTAGCTTATTCTTTCTCCTGTGCTTCTTGTAAACCCCCTCATAATAATATTTTGTACTTTCTTTTTTCAATATGTATGGACCTACAGACTAGTTTCAGCCAAACCAGGGGTCAGTTTTGCAGAACTTCCCAGTTGCAGTATTTCTGCAGATATTAATGAATTTGGTGTGCTTTCTTTTCAGATGACCACCACAGTCAGTATTCAAAGCTGCTTCTGGCATCCAGGGAGCAGGTCTTGCAGCTGGTGATTCTGGAGGAGAAAGCAGCACTACTAAAGCAGTATGAGGAAGAAAAACATACCTCAGAGGCTTGCTTTATTGAGGCAGCTATCCAAGAACTGAAGGTAAGAGCCTCTTTGGAGGCTTTAGTAATTTTAGTTTTAGAAGTATGCTGGGTGCTGACCATCTATATTCTGCTGCGTAAGTGCTTGTATATGGTTATTCTGGTCTCCGGAATATACTAGCAATGTTTGCATAGAACACCATTGTAAATCTTGGAGGAAGCTATAGATTTTAGAGCCCAGGTGCTTTAGACTTCGGGGCTGTAGACTTTGGAGCACAGTATTCAAGACAAGAACAGAATGCTTTTCAGTGAATGGTATTCATTCCATTCCATGTAGAGTTCTGCTTTCAAAGGAAGATGTGTTTGATGTGTTTCCCTTTCATCTCCAGCAATTTCTTGGGTAATGTCTGTTGGGCAGACATAAGCAAATCTGTAGACTACTCCCTTTTCAAAGCCATCAGGTGTACTACCCTGGGTGTGCTTGCCAGTAACAAGGAGAAGACCTCACTTCAAGGGTCACTTTTTTCCACAGATGACCTAAAGATCTGTAAAAAACTGAATTATAGGACAAGGCTAAAAATAGCTATGGTGATAGTCTCCTGGCTTAAATAGCAAATTGAAACTTAACTCTCTTTGGATGACTTGTAGGAGCGAGAAACAGCACTCTCTGCTGACCAGCGTAAAAACAATGGCATTGCTGGAATCAGTGCAGCTGTGGAAGAATTGGTCCTAGAAAGTTCCAAGGCTGTGGAGCCTGCAGTTTCCCAAGAGAAAAAGGTGGGTGACAACTCTTCTGGCAGATCTTGTTAATACTTAGTTCCACCACTTCACTCTGCAGTCTTATGGTAAAGTGGCACCAAAAACTTTTGCAGAGATGATAATCTTTTGAAGGAGGTGATGTATTACTAATTGTATGCTCTCTGCTGTGATAGTGTGGTGTGGAATATCTCTCTGCTTTTGATGAGGAGCTTGTGGAGCCTTGCTCTGATCAGGCAAGTTCCCTTTCGCCCCCCGTGGAAGCAGAAGAGGCAGTGCTGGATGAAGTGGAAGTATCTGAGGTGGATGTAGCAGGGGATCCTGATACAAACACTATGGAAGAATCAAATCCAGTTGAAACATGCTGCCAAGAATCTAAAGATACAGTTACCAGTGGACACCTAAGCAACTCTCCTTTTTACTATTTCTATCAAGGTCAGTGCAATGAAGTCCTGGAATCATGGGGGGGCAGAGTTGCCTCCTTTGGGATTCCTCTTGAGGAAGAGGTTTGTCACTTCATTAGATGCAGCTAACCCCTGTGAAATGAAAGTCCCACAGGAACTCAGGAGCTTTAATTTTATTACTGGAGAATGCATCAAGATGGGGAGGAGGGTACTGAAAACAAAAAGGCAAAGCACAAGTGATGGTATCTTCTCTTGCAGCGGAGGATGGGCAGTGTATGTATCTTCACCCAGTGAATGTTCGATGTCTTGTTCGTGAATACGGCAGCTTGGAGAAGAGTCCAGAGAAGATAACTGCAGCTGTAGTGGAGATAACTGGCTACTCAATGACAGAGGTAGTTATTTTATCTTCTTATTAATTAAGGGCCATTGTTTTAGCAGATTGATCATTGCAGCTGATAATGAGACTTGTTTCTCTTCAGTAATAGTCAATAACAACTATGGATGGGTAGGCACCCTAGCCTGGAAAGGGCATCTGTGTAAGGTGCAGTACCTTCTGTTGCTTTTGGTAAGTAGGCTGCAGTTTGGTTTTTTTGGTTTTCCCTAGAAGGAAGTTCTAGAGGTAAGAGAATTGCAATCTTAAGATTGCTTTGTTGTTAAAGCTGTCTTAAAAGTAAATTCTTTTCTCATATAGGACAGTAGCTTGAACTACATAGATCATCATCTTTCTCAGCCTGATGAAGTGTTCTGCCTCTATCTTCACAAACAGTTGTTTCTGAGCATCAGGCATAGAGGAAAATAAAGAGGATGGACAGAAACTTCAGTGGTTGAGATAGAGGCAGTGAAAGTGCTTAAGCGACTGAAGCTCTGGAAGAGGGTCTGGGTCTTGAATTCCTTTACCTCAGATAAAGACAACTGTAAGAATTGACATGTGCAGTTACAACTATACATAATTCTTAATTAATCTTTAGGAAAGTACATGCTCAGGTAGGAATGGATACAGAGATAGAGAATTGTCTGCAAGTTTTTTGTCCTGTGTGGAAAAATACAAAACTTGGCTTGGTTCAGTCTAGCAAATTGGTGGTCGTTGATCCAGAGAGTTGAAGTGTAGAAGGCGCATTTGGTCCAGTGCAAAAATAATTATGTCAGAAGACTGGTAATAATTCTATTCCAGTGATGCGAGAAGGGGAAAATGACAAGAAAACTGGTAACCAAGGTGGAGTAACTTCATCCAAACACGATTAGGATGTAGTTGGTGGAGATCTTGGAGCATTAGGTCCTGACCCAGCACATCCCTCACATGTTTGTCATTTATAAAGTGATTATTGCATCACTGCTGCTGTTTTTTCCCATTTGATTTTGTGGAATGGTGGGTGTTCAATCTCCATTAGCCGCTCATCCTTGCAGCAGCTTCTCAACCTTGTTGTGATGATATATCTGCTCTTTTTTTTATCAGGATATAAGACAGCGTCATCGTTACCTCTGTCACTTGCCTCTCACCTGTGAGTTCAGCATTTGTGAACTGGCTCTGAAGCCACCCATCATCTCTAAGGAAACTTTAGAGTTGTTTTCAGGTTGGTACTGCCTTTTTAGTTGGCTCTGCCATGTAAACATGAAGGTGAAGTCATTCTTATCCCTTAATGGCAAATAAAAGAACATACATAGCAGCTTTACTCCTCTTGCACCAACTGTCGATGACTACTAGACAGAACAACCCCAATTCACTATTTTATAGACAACAGTTACACAAAGAATAAAATAGCCTGACTGCTTGGAAGAGCATATGTTGTTTGTAACCACATTTTGCTAGTAATGTGCTATAGCTGAATATTTTGTTCTCAGAGCTGGAGAAAACATTGCCAAGGTATCAGTGTGGGGGCTTTTGATACTCACTGGTGTGCATTGCTTCTAGATGACCTTGAAAAGAGGAAACGGCTGCGGCAGAAGAAAGCTCGTGATGAGCGGCGACGTGAACGCAGAATTGAGATAGAAGAAAACAAGAAACAGGGCAAATGTAAGTGGTGCTTGTGCATAAGTGGTGGATTTCCTGTCATCTTTAAGTGCTGAGCTGATATAGGATGAACTCCAGGGCCTTTAGTTTGTAGTATGTGCTTAGGAAAAAATTACAAGGGATTAGAAACAAAGTCTGCAGAGTGAAAAATAGTGGCTGTTTTGGTCAGGATGTTAGGTGATGTCATGCTGCGTACTCACACATTGTGGGGGAGACAGAGGGCATTTGGGGGCACAGCTGTCTCCATGGTGTACATAGGTCTCAGGATTCTTAGTTGCTGTTTTTATGGTAATCGCAGTATAGTGTGAAAAGTGAAGAAGGCAACAAAGATGCCTAGGGACTGTTCCCATCCGGCAGCAGGGCTTGTACTGGTCTCTAAAATAGAGGGTAGAAAGAAAATTGATTTGGCATTTCCTAGACTCCGAAGCACTTGCATATTGACAGTCCTCCACACTGTGTAATGCTTTAACACCTCTTCTAGATCCGGAGGTCCATATTGCTTTAGAGAATCTGCAGCAGTTCCCTGCTTTTACCTCTTGTCCCAGAGAAACTACCAGCATTGATCATCAGAGCTTCTGTCTGTCTCCTCTTGGCAGAAGCCCGGTGTATCAGACAGGTGAGCATCTGGAAAAACACATCTCATCCAGCTCTTGATTGTTCTTTTGGGATCTGCTGCTTAGGTCATCACACTGTCTTTAGTGCTGATCAAAGACATTTCCATTTTGCCTGTGAGATAGTACACAAAAAGCTGACACAGCTAAGAAACATTCTGGTCCTTTGTCTGCTTTTTACTACCTCTATTTCAGTGGCAATGAGATATCTGCATTGTAGTTACCCTATCTTTTAAATCTTTGTTAAGGCATAAAAAAAGAAAGGGAAAAAGTTTCCCTAAAAGGAAAGACAAGTGTGTATGCCAGGAAGACACTACTGGCATGTTTGCTTTCTACCCTCTCCATCTTCCCCACTGAAATCAAACATAACTGATGAGCACTCAGGCTGTTGTCAAGTGATGCTTTACCAAGTGTTTTCTCTTGCATTAAATCTTATTTAAATAAGAATATTGAGAAAATTTAGGAGGTCCCACTGTGTGACTGATGGATGGACCTGGTCAGAGAACTGGCTAATTACATAAGATAATAAAGCTTTATTTCTGCTTCATCCTGATAAACAGCAGAATGAGTGTCTCTGGCAAACGCAACTGTCTTTAATTGCCTACTTCTTTCTCTGTAGAGTCTATTCCAACTCCACTGTCACCTGCTGCCAGCCAGGTCAGCCCTTCGCTCTGTGGGAGTTTGGAAGAGGAGTCTCCCTTCCCTTCCTTTGCCCAGGTAAGGCATGTAGCAGAGTAAATCTTGTCAGAATTGTTTATATCTTAGTTGGGGATTAGTCTGAGAAAACAATTGCTTCCCCCACAAAAACAGGGTGGGATAAATCTTATGGAGATAGCCTAGGGTTTGAGTGCTTCAGGGGGTTCCTGTATTTTTGTTTCCACTTAAGGGGTATACAGGATTGGTTTAGTACATGGGATTTAGTAATATCTTACAACTTTTTTGATAGATGTTGAGAGTTGGAAAGGCAAAACCAGAAACATGGCCCAAACCTGCTCCGAAGACAAGAGGTGAGAAGATTTAGTGTTACTGTTTCAGGTTCTTTACCATGAATCTGAATCTATGAGATCTTGTCACTTCACAAGAAACATCTGGAGTGTGGAGGCACATTTGCACTGCACATGTTTTATAAAGCCTTCTGCCTTTCAAGGCGCTTTCCTTCTTTCAGATGAGAACACTCTGGCCCTCCCTGTGCCAGTGGATAGTGATGGAGAAAGCGACAGCTCTGACCGCATACCTGTGCCCAGCTTCCAGAATTCCTTCAGCCAAGCGATTGAGGCAGCCCTCCTGAAACTGGACAAACCGTCCACAGCTGCTCATTTGTCAGGTAAAAGGTGGGGAGGGGAGTGAAAAACCTGAGTATTTCCCCTTCTTCCTGTGGGAGAAGTGAGAGCAGCAATTTTGGGGACTGAAAATTGGCCACAGAACAGGGCTGAAAATTGTCAGGTGGTGGTTTCTGAACAGCTTGACTAAGGCTTCTGTTAGTTTAAAGCAGCTCCCCTAGAGAGAGCTGAGATCTCTGACTAGCACAGAATCCTGCTAGGACAAAGATGGCTTTTGACAATCCTGTATGCCATGTCTTTACTAGAACTTAATGTAAGCTTTGTCTTAAGGAGGTTTAGGTTACGCAATTTTAAAATACAAATACCTGAGCTGCTGAATTTAGGCTTAACCACTTTAGTTTGACTGAAATTTCAAATTGGGATGAACTTAAACCTCCAAGCCAATTGCTGCCTGATAAAACTCATTTCTAATGCCCAGTTTTGATGTTTAGCTCTGGCTTCTATTTGGCGCTACACTAAATGATGAAGAGCCTAGGAGTTTCAGTGAGGTTGAGTCTTGGCTCCAGTTGTAGTGGGTTTTGGACATGGATGAAAGCTGTACTTGTCTGCAAGGCAAAGTGCTGCACACTTGCACTCATAGGATCTGCTGTTGTAACAGCAGCTTTAGAATCGGGCATGTTTAGAAGTGTGGATTAAGTGATATGGTGTTTCCCTTTCTTTGTCTGCAGTAATTTTTGTGTTAAAATCAAGCTACCTGGTGCTCAGTGAGTTGATAGGAAGTGTCATGACCCTGTAGGAGTCATTTAGGCTAGGGAAGACTGTTTACTATTTCTGTGTGATGTTCCTGTTCCATGAGAAGAATGACAGTATCATTTTGATTCTTCGCAGAGGAAAAGGGAGGCAAGAAAAGAAAGAAACAGAAGCAGAAGCTATTGTTCAGCACCTCTGTTGTTCACACAAAGTAATTCTGCTCTTCACGAGAAGTTTCCTCTCTTGGTTTTCTTTTCATTTTGCTTTGTTTTGCTGCTATAGTTTAAGTATTTAAATTTGAACAGACTAAACTTGTGTTTCCGGGGCTTCTAGGGGGTTCAGGAGGAAACCATGAACAGGGTACGTTGAAGTAAGACCTTTTGATTCCAACTGCTTAATCAGTTCATACTGAAACAAAGTTTTGAAAGGAACAACCCAGAGACAAATTAGCCAAGGTCTCTAGTGTGTGCCAGGTTGGTTCTTTTGGCCTAACAGGCAGTATGAAAGTCTTGCACCTGTGTGGCACTGCCAGATACTGCAATATTATTACCTAAGTGAAGATGCAGAGAGCCTTTATTTCCCTAGAAGTATTAATGGGCAGAAGTCCACCTGACTGTGACAGCAGCGCTGTTTCAGTAAAGCTGTCAAACTGCTCTCTTGAGAAACTGCTTTCTGCTGTACTGGAAATGGGCAAAAGATCTTACTGGTTTTAGAGTGTTAGCTGCTATTATCTGTTCTTTTCCTAAAGAGCAAGAATTCCTCCTGTCCTCCTGGCTTAAAAAGATTTAAAGCTGAAGTGAGCATAGAGCGGAACTTGGCTGCTTGGTTTTGAAGTGACTCTTGATGGATTTGTGTATTTGAAATGTGTCCTGGTGCTGGTGGTGGAAGGCACCTCCTGGCTTCTCTCAGTTGTTCAACTCTGGTTTAATGTGGGTGAGTGAGGCTGCTAATTTTTTCTCTTTTCTGCCAACTATGGGCTGCACATTGTTTGTAACCTGATCATCTACAATAAACACTCCACCCTAGGGCTCTTGTAACTATCTGAATGATGTTTGGACACTAACTGCTCTGGAATTGGAAGAACAACTGATAGCTGGAGTCTGTAGTTAACTTTTACCCCCCAGCAGGAAACTGGGTTCTTTGTACTGGGGTGAGGGCCTGTATCTGCTTGGTTCTAGGATATTAAGTTGGTCTGCACTAAGCACCTCAGGCTATAACCATGTCTCTTCTGGACCCCTCCCCACTCTTTCTTTGGGTGGTCACATTCTGCACTGCTTGTGGTTTGATTTGAGCTTATGAGTTCAGTGGTGTGGATTTTGTTGAATGAAATGAACTATAGGTGTCACGTACCAGTCAAAGCCAACAGTTGCAATAAATCATACGCACATGCACTTAAGAGTACTGCACACTTCCTGAGCTAGAGCTGAACTGTCACACGAACATGGAGCACAAGAACATGTAGTTGCACAGATTTAAATCTTGCCTTCCTACGAAGAAGAATTCATGCCAGGGAGCTGGTGTAAAGTACCATGCAACACAGTGTGAGACTGATGGTGTTTTCTGTTTTCTTTGGCCCCACTTTCACCCGTGGTCTGCATGTATGTGCACAGGCTGTGAAAAGCTGATGTGCTCCTCCCTCTGACACTGGGACTGATCTGAGAAAGGATGAGTGTGTTAGATACCTGACTCCAGGAGTCACAGACACCACTGGCAATCACTGATTGTGTCTCTATTTAAGGGCTTTATGTCAGTACACTGATTTTGAAGCAATAGGCTCCCAGTGCTTCCTTGAGGAACTTAAGCATGTGTGCATGGAAGCCAGTACTGCAGAGTATACTTTACAAAACTCTCTTATGTGGCTGTGAACCAGAAAGAGGAGGGAGAGGTAAAGACTATTTCAACTACTACAGGAGGATAGAGGAAGCACCTGCAAACCATTGTTTGAAAGCAGCTTGACTTCATGCTTGGTCACAATTAACTACACTGATGGAAAAACAGCACAGCTTGGCAAGAGACTGCAAAGAAACTGAGACAAGATGCAAGTGGTAACACATCTTGCTGTTAATGCTTTATATGCTCTTAGAAAATCTTGGTGAGGGCAGAGAAAGCAACCAAGTAAGAAAGATTCAAGTATGCAGTTAACTGCATTCACAGTACCATTGGGTTCCTATTTGTACTAGTCATTTTAAGCCATGGAACAGGAGTAACTACTTAGTGTCTAACCAGTATCTATTGTGTTCTGTTATCTCTGCACATTTATAGTCAACTTTTCTTTGCATTGGGAAGGGAAACAGAGTAACTGGAGCTGGTGTAACTCGCCTCTGCATCTCACAGGCACTAGAGCAAGGGAAATGATGTGGGCAAGGAAGACTGTCTCTTCTGCAGGTGCAGTCTCCACAGGACAGTATCTTCAAGTTGTATCTTGTTTTCCTATGGATTCAAGAGATAATACCAGCAATGCTACTTTCTTGTAACTGATTGGTGTAAACATAATAAATATCTAAGCAGTACTTGTACTTATGAGTTTTATAATGGGTTGGAGTTGAGCATTACAGCTCTGCCTTGGGCTCTGTGTGATCTCTGCTCCTGTGTAACAACTGATGCTTTTGTAACTCAGAGCAACAGATAGTAATCCTGTGGATAACATGCACTTGAAAGTAAAGAGAGTTAGGTATTAATGCTTTTTCTGTACTGAAGAATAACTAAATTCCTTGTCTATACCAACTGTCTAATGCTCACTTTTACCTCAGCATGAAGATCACATTGAGCTGCTGTACTCCCTTTGGAGTGCAAGTGAGTTTGACTCAAGTGAAACAAACAAGTAGCTTACTTAAGTAAAAACTGTATTTTATTTTATCTAAAACCACTCAGAATGGGGGAATGAAGTCTGAATATGAACAGATGCCTTTTCTGTCCATTGCTTTGCTTAACACAGAGGATAACGTGATCACACAAGTACAGGACAGAGGTGAGCAGTAACAAGTAATGTTCAGTCTGTCTCTGTGCCATCATCATCATCATCATTATCTTCATTTCCACTTAGATACTGATCTTCTGTAAGGGAACATCTCAACAGGGACTTCTGTACACACTGTCTTTCCTCTGCAATAAAGACAGCAACACAGGCTCAATACTTGATCTCTTCACGTACACTGGAATATTCTCAACTTCTAAAGACAGGAATATTACTTAGTTCAAGAATGCAGAAGTAGCCCAGCATATCCTATAAACCCCCCAGGAACTGAGGCTGCAGGAACTCACCTTCATTTGTACAGCTTTGCAGCAACAGCAGCAGTTGTCTTCTGTTATACTCAATTAGGAATTTCTGGCATGTTCTTATGGTACCTGTAGGAGTCACAAGAACAATCTATAACAATCTGCAAGCCCAAGTGGTTCAGAGCTGCTAGTATGTTTCCCAAAGCTTATTCCATCAAGTGACAGATACTCCCAGGCACCAACTTTATTAATGCCAGTGCTAAGCAAGGACTGTAGACTTCCTCACTGTTGAGGTTAAGTCAGAGAATAACATATGGTGCCTGTTATTTGCCCTAAGTGGTTAATTTTCAGGACATGGAAAATTATACATTTTGAAAATACACTTTTTAAAAGAAAATAATGGACTATTTGCTACTCTGATTTTGTGTTCAATGCAATGAGATTTGAGGAGAGTTAGTGAGGGTTTCACCAACATACTGTTGCCTGTTCCTTCCTTAGAGCTGCCGGAAGTTAAGTTTGGGTTGTAGGTGGTGTACCCATGGCACCATAGCCGGCAGAGGGGCTGGAAGGTGCGGTTAAGCCCTACGGGCTCCCTGCAGGCACCAGACCCTGGGCCCGGGGCGGCTGAGGCTGACCTCCGACGTGCAGCGTGTTGAGGAAGCAGGGGTAGCGCTGGTTGCGGCTCTCCAGCTGCCTCACGAAGGGGAGCGCGGAGCAGAGCAGCCGGTACGAGTCCTTGCGGCAGCGCAGCAGCACGGTCCCAGTGTAGGCGTTCAGGTACTTCACTGCGGGGCACACGCGCAGCCGTGAGCCCGGACCCCCGCGCTCCCCCGAGGAGCTGCCTCCCGCCCCGGGCGCCCCGCGGCACCTGTGAAGGAGATGGAGCAGCAGGCCAGCCCGAAGTCCCCGTGCACCCTGCCGACGGCGTCCCTCACGGCGAGCCCCACCGCGCGCTCCTCGATGCACTGCCGGCACTGCGGGTCCTCCGACACCACCTCGCACAGCACGTACCTGCACCGGACCGCGGCGTCAGCGACACGGACACGGACCCGGCCCACGGGACCGCCTCCGAACTCACCTGTTCTTGAACCGAACCATGGCGGCGGCGGCGGCGCCCAACGCGCACGGACGTGCCCCAGCCAATGGGTGAGGAGCTCCGTCGCAGTGCAGCCAATCGCCGTCCTGCAAAGGCGGGGACAGAAGGAGGACTTCCAGGGCCCATCTCCGTCCGTCAGCCGGCGGTAGAGCGTGCGCATGCGCGCGGTTCCACTCTCCCTACCGCCGCTACCCGCCGGTCGGTCTGTCGGGGCGGCGCGTGCAGCGACCCTGCCGCCTTCCCGCGCCCTCCGCGAGGGGGCGCTCCCGGCCTGCGCCTGAGGGGGCCGCGGTCCGGCGGGCTCGGGGCAGGCGGATGGCGCCCTGTCGGTGTGCTCGAGTAGGCGGATGGGCTCCTCCGCTGGGGTGCCTGAGCCCGCCGCGGGCGAGCCCCGCTCTGCCTGGTGCCAGAGAGCCGGCTACGTGCGAGGGGAGCCGCGGGAAGGCCCTGAGGAGCGGCACCCTCCCGCTGCGGGAGGTGGAGGGCTTGAGCAGAGCGCCCAGTGCCAGCCCTGGGCTCCGCCTTGGCTACCTGACAGAGCTGCGGCCCGGTGTGCGTAGCGGCTCAGGCTCCAGGTATGGGGTGCTCTGGGGTATGCAAGGACTGTCTAACAAATGGGAACAGCTGAGAGCATGGTGGAACAGAGCTCCTGACAGCAGTCGGCTTCAAAGCTGTGATCTCTGACATGGTCGGAGGAAGCAGGGAGTACTCTTTGAAAAGAAGAAACGGGGGAGAGGGGAATGAGAGTAAGGAAAAGATAGGAGGTGGGCACCTGGATGTGAGATGGGAGAGAGAGCCACTTAGGGCGGCACAGGAGGAAGTCTTCCACTGAGGTCTCTGGAGTCAAACCACACAGGAGTGCTGAGGCACTATACTAAAATTGAATTTCATTTAAAATGGGAACTCATTGCTAATTCAGAGTGGAAACATCTCCTTTAATAACCCTAACTCGAGACAAAGAGAGCGGTGATAAACCTGCTGGAAATCCTGTCCTGGGTGATAAACTGCTGCCCTGTGAAATAGACGCCTGTTCCGCTGCTCTCTTTCTCTATTATCTCCTCTCTCTGTCACCTGCAATCCCATTTTTGAGACACATTTTTCTGAGAACTGCAGAATATGAGTTGCCTGGGGATAACATAAAAGGACATGGAGCTGTTGGAACAAGTCCACAGGAGGCCACGAGGATGAGCAGGGGACTGGAGCATCTCCCATGCGAAGACAGGCTGGGAAAGTTGGGGCTGTTCAGCCTGGGGAAGAGAAGGCTGCATGGAAACCTCATAGCAGCCTTCTAGTATCTGAAGGGGGCCTATAGGGATGCTGGGGAGGGGCTCTTCATTAGGGACTGTAGTGACAGGACAAGGGGTAACGGGTTCAAACTTAAACAGGAGAGGTTTAGATTGGATATAAGGAAGAAATTCTTTCCTGTTAGAGTGGTGAGGCACTGGAATGGGTTGTTCAAGGAGGTTGTGAGTGCTCCATCCCTGGGGGTGTTCAAGGCCAGGTTGGATGAAGCCTTGGGTGGCACGGTTTAGTGTGAGGGTGAGGTGTCCCTGCTTATGGCAGGGGGGTTGGAACTGGATGATCTTAAGGTCCTTTCCAACCCAAACCATTCTGTGATTCTATGATAAAACATGTCAAATCTGGTATAAGCTTTGCAAGAGACTTTTTCAGGTGGGCTATGAAGGGAGGGACTGGGAGAAGTTTGTTGGTTTCTGAGAATGGTGCAGATAGAAGCATTTTCCCAATGTGAGATACTGCCCTGCATTGATCTGCTGTACAGCTCTGTGTTTTAGTATCCAAACTGGGATCCAGTTGTCATCTGTTCCAGCTGTCAATACAGTGAGCTCCTAAGTGGTAAATTGTTCTTGCTTTTTGGGACAATAACAGAGTCCATGAACATTCCCATGTATTTCCTTTGTGGGGTGAGGTCTTGGCTTTTAGCCTCCCAGCATACCTGTCAAGGTGTGTTTGCCTGCTGCCCCTGTCTTTGTAGTGGCATCCCCCATCCTGCCTTTTAGCTGGTCTCAAGTAGCCCTGTGCTGCTTGGGTTACTCTTGTTCATGCCCTCCCTTGTTTCCCTCTTTTTGCAGAGGCACTCTGGGGCTCTGACAAGCAGGCCATGTGAGTGCACTCTGCCCTGTAATCCAATAGGACATGTGCACTGTGCATGCTATGGGCTGGACCTTATGTATAGCGAAGGCCTCTGTTTTCGGTCCAGAAGGCTGATTAGGAGTGACGTGATGCAAAGAGAGGGCAGTGTTGTGAGAGAGCTCTGTCCTGCTTCGTTTCATGTAAGGTGTTGTCTTTAGTACCCTGTTGTTGGTTTGGAGGATGCACGGAGCAGACCTGAGCCACCACTGCTCCCTGTGCAGTCACTGCCTGTGTTAGTACAAGACATGTCGGTGCAGTCAGGCGTCACGAGGTGCTGAGCTGACAGCACAGGATTAAAAGGTTACAACAGCTTCATGTTTGTTTCCCCACCTCCTCACTCCCATCTCCTGCCAGCTTTGCTGTATTGATTCCAGTGTCAGTGATTCAAGAAACTGCTGCAAGTGATGGTGAGTTATCCAGTCAAGGTGGGAGAGAACTGTCTCAGAAGGAAAGATCTGAGAGAGAAAAAAATCAGAAAATGCTATTTAAATTGAAGAGTGGCTCAAGAGACTTGCCAAGAGAGAGGATGGATGTCTCTCCTGCAGACTTGGATAGACTATGTGGCCTCAGGATGCCTTAGCAGATAGAAATTACGGAGAAGAGGCTATGTGAGGATGGGAAGTAACGTGCACCATCTATACATGTTAGAGGCAATTTGTAAAGCAGTTTGAGAACATTGAATGGAAGGTTCTTTATCAGCTTTAAGTGTACATCAATGATTGTCCAGTAAAGTGGTGCTATGAGAGAGGTGCAGGAGGAATACTGAGATCTTGTTCTCCCAGCTCGTGTTTGTTGTGTGTGGTAGTGTACCTGTAGAGGAATTACTCCAAAACAGTCTGGGTTGGGTTTATTACCATTTTAGCTCATGATTTAATGTTGTACTACAGGCTTGAAGATGGACTCTTATTTTAGATTTATATGGCATTTGGAATCTCCAGATTGTGGGTTGCATCGCATTTGTATTGTGTGGAATTAATTGTGCTAATAAGCTGCAACAGACATCATGATTAATTCATATGTTTTGTTGTATTCAGCCAGCTCTTAGAGTTTGTAAGTATTTGCTATCATTAAAATTACCAGCAAATGTGTTCAGTGAAAAAACATACTGTATGTCAGTTAGTGAATTGTTGCACTGTTTAGGTAGGATGTTTCCATTTTACAGATGAGGAAACTGAGGTATAGGGGGATTAAACACTTTATTCGTAGTAAATAGCTGTCAGTCTGCAGGTACAGAGCAAGGACATAATGTGAGTAGAGAGAACCAGTGTATTAGTGCATATTGGTAGGTCTTGTATGTTGCTCATGCATAAGGTAGACAAGTAGTTATATTCTGGAGTAAAATTAGGATGCACTGGTACTCCATCATTGTGATACCACCATTTGCATAGCCAAAACCATGATATTTGCTTCCCCATGGAAGCACAGAATTGAATTTGCAATCAGGTGCAGTATCAGAGTTAGGGGTGACAGCTACATTTTGTTCCACTGAGTTCACATTGCATCCCCAGATAACCCTGCAGTCAAAAATACAGAGCAATCTGGCTAAAATTAAAACTGCTTCTTAAATCCTCAGTCTGATGTTGCCTGAAGCTTTTTGTTCAGTTTATCTTCACAAGGTCACTGAGACAGAAGAGTGCATTCTCTGAGCATGTTGGCCTGGAGCCTTTCATGCAGATGCTTTCAGTTAACATTTGGGACGTTCTCCCTTCAGTCTCTCTCTTTTAACTCCATCTTTTGCATCTGTCTTCTCCCACCTTTTGAGCTCAGGACCCCTCAGATCAATACACATAAAAATAAAAGCTCCTTTTTTAGCACATTAACATTTATTTACATTTATTTAATCAGGAATCACAACCTTTCTGGGCACCCAGGCCTGTCTGTCAGCTAGAGCTGCCATGCGTGTGCCAGCAGTGCTGCCCTCATCTTTGCTGTCATCCTGCCACGTGGAATATTTGTCTTGTAAAACCATGCATTTGAAGCAAATTCTCTTTCTGCCTCTTGCAGTGGCTTGCAGGCTGTCTTGGACAACTCGCTGTCCTAGTTTCCCTTAGGATCAAAATAGTAAATTCATGTTTCTTTGATTTATATGTATACTGGCCCTAAATTTCCAAGTTTTATTTTCTTCTGGGAATAACTGCAAATACTTTACTCACAGATACACGTTAAAAATTAGTAAAATGTTCATTTGGATGTTGTTTATTATCCAGTATAGTAAAACTGGTTCTATATAGGAGAACCCTGTAGGCAGCCCACATTTCATTTGCAGCAAGCTGCTGAAAGAAGCGAACAGCTGGTTTCAAACCAGTTCATTAAAGAAAGGCAAAGCATAGAATATTAGTTTACATAGTTCAGGATTCTGTTTTCCCTTTCTGCATTAGGGAGCATAGGCTGAACAGTAGGCCACTTAAATTACACATAATCTGTTGTGTAAAACCCCACATATTTAATACCTCCTTAACAGGGATGTTAAGATGGATTAATTATTCTTTGTTTTGGTCTCTGAAGATAGAGGGTAATTACTATTAATTATGTGTAATTGAAAAATTGCTTCTTCACAAAGAATCTAGTAGCCTTAGTGGGATTTAAATGCTTGCTACCTATAGGGAGGCCTACAACACTCCATAATGTTATGTCAAAAACTGCCATAAACTTAAGAATGGTCTCAGTAAGTCTCACTCACTTTCCATCCCATACTTGAGAGCGGGATTTTCAGAGATAACAGATCTCAGAGCATGATGGTGAGACAGGACTCTTGTTCTGTGCTGCATGGCACTTAAGCAGAGGATGCAATTTGTGAGGCTGCAAGATGCTGCTGCTGCAAGACTTGTCATCAGTAAACTTCCAGAAACCTGTGGAAACAACCACAGGGAAACCAAAGGGTTTATTAGAAACCAATAAATGACAGTAATGACAACAACAAAACAAACCCTTGAGTGAAGGAAGCTTTCTGAAAAGGGGCAAATCCAACCTGTGGTTCTTTAGTAACCAGAATATCCCCTGTGGGGAAGCACAGATAGTAGAGGTGTGTGACTGATGGGGAAGCAGCCGCTGCCTGAGCATGCACACACCATCCAGGGAGCTGCACACACCACCCAAGACTTAACTGCCAGACACTCTGCAAGACGTGCTTCCTCCTCCTTCAGGTTTAACCCTGGATTTCCTGCAACTGAATCTAGACATCCAATTCCAGGAAAAAACAATTCAGTGATTGAGTGGTACGGCACAAGGAGCAGCTTAAGCTGGATGCCTCTGGAGAAGGATCCCAGATAAAGAAACTCCTGGGCAAATCCCTCACCTGCTGCTTTAGTCCAGTGGCGATTTTTGGTCTGGGGTCTTCTGACACCTTATTGGACTCTTTCTCCATCTTCATACAGGCAGATCATTAGCTGTTCTTATCTTGTGGAGCTGCAGCTTCTGCTGATAACTGTAGCCTACTTACCTTCTGGTTTGCACTTCTTGTGCAGCAGCTGGTCAGCAGAGCATTGGGACACAAAAAATCTCCTAAACCTCAGATAAACATTATTTAGCAATAGCTAAAGCATCAGCGTGTTATCAATTCTTCTGAAGCTAAAGACAAAGCACAGCACTGTACCAGTTACTAGGAAAAATACTAAGAAAATTCGCTCTATTCCAGCTGAAAGCATATTTAGGTGGAAGTCTACAGCTTATGGCTCACGGCTTCAACAAATCTTACTACTCATGCTAAGCGAATAAGGTTCTGCAAGCAGCATGTTAAACCACACAATATTATACCTCCAAGTGACTCATTCTATTTTAAACTTGTTTATTTAAGCTAAACAAGACAAAGAGCGAAGAATATGTTGAGATATTTGAATTAAGGTGAAACAGAAAAGGGCAGACCACTTTCAATTATCCAAGATTAGTAGATTGGTTAACCTGAGACCTGCAATTTCTAACTGGCCCATCAAGTTCTGGTTTTATTTACAAATCCTCAAAATATTTAGGTGTATAGCTTCCTTTGATTTCCTTTTGACTGAAGGCAGTACCATTTTTCTACTTCAATAAATTATTGAGTTGTTATGCACTTTAATATAATACTTGAGATAATAGAAGCTCTCATGGCATAAACATAGCCTACCCTGAGCCACCACCTTCACATACGAGTTGGTGCAGAGTCTAAAGAGGTGTAGAGAAACAAAACTGATGTGTCCAGTGTTGCTTGTCTTGCAGATCTTTGCTCTCTGCTTTTTCCCTTCCCTGATATCCCATGTGCAGTTTAAGCCAGGGTCCTACTTTACAGTAAGATGTGTCTGCTTATGCTGCCTTATACTGAAAAATCCTTTTGCTATGTGGCTTTCTGTTTAACTCCAGCAGCCTAGAGCAGCATAGGATCAGAGATGTCTTCTGCAGAGCACTTGTCTGCCTAATGAGGGAGGCAATGAAAAACATTTTCCAGTGCATCCATCACCCCGCACTGTGGTGCTGAGGGGGGAGGACAGGCATCCTGGAGCAATCTTATACAACCCATGCCTGCTCCCTGGCTCTGGCAGGGCAGCCACAAGTATGCAGGGCAGGGGGAAAGCTGCAGTGGAGCTGCTCGATGGGGTATGGCCAAGAGCTCCCCCTTGGTAGCTGCAGGGTCTTGGCTTGTACCAGCGTCAGCTTTATGCAAGGAGTATGTCAGTCACTGACTAGTTGGGAGGCACAGGCCCCAACTCTTTGCCTGACCTACTCTGGCAGAGACCTCCCCACCTGTCTGTTCTTGCCTAGCTCAAATTTTAGCTGCAGCATCCCACTAATGGGCACAGTAGGTGAAATGAGTGCACATTTGGGTGGGGAGAAACAGCAGTGACTCTTATTTCTGCTGTGCTGACTGGGGGTGCTCACAAAGACCAGTAAGTGCAGTCAGACTTCTGGAGGCAATAGTTATTATAGATTGAAGAAGACAAAAAGCACTGGAAGCATCTGACCTATTTTGGGAAGCTTGCTGGGGCTTTTTGCTTTTATTTTGTTCAATATTAACTGTTTCTAAATATGTACTTGCACCTGAGTGAAACAGGCTCTCAATATTTGTCACATTTCCTAACTATGTGCACTGTGAAGACAGAGGCAAACCAGGAAACACCTTGCTGCATTTGCTAGGCCGACTCCACCAGCTGCCCTGGGAGCAAGGGGGTTGGAGTTGCTCTTGAGATGACTTCTGCCTGGTGCTGGTTGGTCCCAAGGTAAAGCTTCTGATGATGCACATAGCAACCTCTTTGCAGTGCTTGTGATGGCAGCTGCCACACTGAGTTGTTTTGGAGGCAGTTGACCCAGGACACATCCCTCAGGCCACCCTAGTAAAATTCCATAGTGCTCATGCTGGAACTCAAGCAGTTGCTGCTATGTGACCTTCTCTATCCCTGTTTCATATCTGTGATGCTTAGAAGATCATGTTTATCCTGCTGTAACATTAGTGACTTAATTAGACCTGAATTTGGTCCTGCGGCCTCTGAACATGAGCAGGTTCCATCAAGTCATCTAAAGGAGCAGATCTGGTTTCTTCTTTCCCTCGGTATTGGTGGCATCTGGTTTCATTTTCCATCTTTCCGGAGGGAGCTCACTTTTCCCCACATTTCAGCATATGCCTGTTGTATGTCAGCACCCTGGGCTGCCTGTGCCTCCATGCCAAGGCGAGTACCACTCTTCCAGCCAGCAAGGTGCAAGATGGTGTAGAGACAGAACGTGAGGCACATCAAGAAGTGGTGTTGTGGACTGTGTGTAGCTTAAAACTAGCACCTTCCTGTGAGTCAAGAAACTAAGCTGCAGCCAGTAAAGTGTGGGTTGGTTCGGGTTTGGGTTTGGGTTTTTTTCCACGTCTGTGTAGGATGTGTAGAGCTAGCAAGATTTTCACCCTGTAATGTCACAGGAGCCACTGTTTTTGCACTGCATGGTTCCTCTTTGTTGATATAATAATAGGCACCTTAAAGACTTCTCAGGGTAAATAACAGGGTGGGCACTGCTGATGAAATAGCAGGGCTAGCAGAGGACGTGCTACTCCTACCACTGTGATTTAATGTCCAGCACTGTCTGCATGACTTCCCATTTATTTGTAAATGTGCTGACATGGGAAGTTTTCTACATGTGATGGTTTGTCTTCAGGAGATGGATTGATTCTTTTAACTTGTCCTCCCTCTTCTTCCCTGTCCCTACCCCAGCCACTTGGCTCAAGCAAACTTCCCTCAGCTTTCTCTGTGGCACACAGACAGCTATTTAAACAATAATCATGAAGGGGTGTTTTTTTTGTCAGATAAAAAAGTGTAAGATGATGATTTTTAGTGTTTATTAGATTCCTGTAAAGCACACATTCACCTTTAGCTCTCAGCATTTTTATGTCTATTGCTATGCATATAGACCTATTGCTTGGAAAAGCACATAGACTCTATTATTTCTTTATTATTACAATCTTACCCAGTATCATAAGATCAATGTCTGTGAGTCAGATCACAGACATCAACAAAATAATATAAAAATAAGTTTATTTAGTTAATTTACTTAAATTATACATCCTGAGCTCTTTTATTTTGGGGACTGCCAGGGTGCAGGTGTTTCTCTGGAAGCGTGGGGGGTGTGCAATCTCTTAGTAGCAGAGACTGGTGCTGTCACCTTATAGTGAAGCTCTTCTTTCAATAAACTGAACCAGTTTGTAACATGGATACAGAGCTCCTGCTCCCATTCACGGTCCCTCCTACTCTACCCCATATTCTCCAACAGAAAGCTACCACAGTGACAAACAGAAAATTTAAGGACAGTGACTGAATCTCAAGTTCAGTTCTTCAGTGTCTCACACATTATAGCTTTATAGAGGAGGTGATGTTTAGAGGACAGGGTATAACTAACTTTAGATTAAGTAATGGACTTCAGGACTTCACATCCAAGCAGACTGTCTTTCTGGCTGTCAGTGGCATGCAACCATGTCACTGATATCCAGTCTGATGTTTTCTTTATTATTATTCATAAGCTGCCTTGCTGAACAGCAATCATACTGTTCAGGCTGTGCCATCTTGGGGATTATCACACTTGCAGGGTGGTTAAAGTCACTTTGCCTGGAGTCTTCTGCTTCTGCCAAGTGCCCAAGGCTAATCACTGCGAGATGTGACGCCTGTCATGTCTTCTTGTTCAAGTATTCACTGTCATTCACTAAAAGCCTTAACATCTGTTATTACATGGTAATCCTCCCGCATCAGGCTTCCAAATGAGAAACTGGTGGAGCCCAGCAAGGTATGGCTCAGCCTTCGTTTGCATCATTCCCAGCATGCCAAGGCAACTTGTTCTCCCTTTGGAAATCATTAATAAGCAATAAGAATATTATATAAGCTGGCATCTTTTTTTAAACCGGATAATTTCAACTGCTATTATAATTAGGACGAAGATGAGAGTTTGAGCTGGGGGAGGGAACAGACAAAGGATTAAGTTGATCTCTGCCATGACATTAGAAGGTGGCTTTGTCTGTTATATCTGAATTTGGACAATAGCAGATACGCTTTAGGCACATGAAGAGGCAAATAGAGAATTTACTTAAAAGTATTAATCCTTTTCATCCTGAAATGTTATCTCTTGCCTGTATAAATAGGATCACAGCTTTCCAGTCCACTTATATTCTGACTAACTGACCCTGTAGAGAAAGTCTGTGTTGTCAACCCCACAGTGGGTCATGTACAGCAGACAGAAATATTCTGCTGCTGGGAATATCTGCGTTTAAGTCAGAGTGACTGCTGCTGATTGTGACTACAGTGTATCACTCCTGTCACAGGAGACATGGCCTCTTGCAAAGCAGGTCCCAGGCCATGACATAGATCAGATCATAGAATCAGCTAGGTTGGAAAAGACCTTTAAGATCATCAAGTCCAACTGCTGATGTGATACTTTAATGAAGAGAAGTTTAGTGTCTGGATTGAGAAGGCAGGATTTGCTGGAGGAGGAGAACCAGGTGAAAGTATGGGTTACAGATGTAACTAATAGGCTGCTTTCTTTGGAATAGGGAAGATTTAAAAAGTCACTTGTCAAAATAATGTTCTTTGTACCACTGCAGCAGCCCTTGGATCTGAGCATGTTCCTGATGTTCCCCCTCACTCACATGCACAAACACGGGGAGGCAGGCAGGAGGAGGCAGCTGCACTGACACTCTATGGGGTTTGCAAGAACACGATGGCAATTTAGCAGAATGATTAAAAGATTACAAACATTTATTAATAGCTTTGCTGCTGCAGCAGATCTGCCAGAGAAGTCTTCCTTCCTCAGGGATGCTCTTAGTTCCTGCCTGTTCCCTTCTAGAGCCTTAGGAATTGAAAAGTCAGGTTTGGACTCAGATTCAGTTTAAAGCTACAGTTGCACACCATACTGCAGACTCAGGAGAGGGAACAGGAGAACCTGAGTGTGAGAAAGAAACAAGAGAAAGTAATGCAGAGCAAACATAAACAATTTTGTCTTTTCTGCTATTTACTTGGCCTTTCTCATCTTCCTGTGCTCCTCTCCCACTCTCTCATTGCTCTTATTTGCCCACTCCTTCTCTCCCTTGGGACAGAGTGACTTTTTGTTCAGTTCACTGGCACTAGTTTCAGATGTGGGTCTATATCTCTGTTTAATACTGTCTAACAAAATCATTGAGACAGGTATAGAAACAGTAGTGGAGAGGATGAGCACAGAGTTCTGCAGAGCAATCCAATTTCCTGACATGAGCTCAATCAGTTCTGTGATTCTCATGACTGTGTCATTGTCTCTTCAGATTTTTCCACCTTTAATATTGGGAAAAGAGAGGAGGTAAAGGTTCAATACCAAAAAACCAACCAAACAAGAAAGAAATGCAAGGGCAATTGGTTGAACAAGAAATCATCTCATAGCTCATGACTGATCCTGCTGAGCAGCAGTAAGCACTGCAAATGAGACGGGCAATTCTGATGTTTGAGTGCACAGTATCCAAGACATTTTTATCCCACAGACAAGATGATGATGACTGACTGATACAAGTTTGCAGCAGGAGGATATTTATCCTACGCATATAGTGACCTCCTCCAGATTCCTATTCACAGTGGAATAATCAGTTTCTTTCACTTTTTTTTTTTAAACTGGGTCTAACAGAAACTGAAATGTCTGGACAGACTAAAATGAATAAATTTTTCCTGCTAAGCAACGATGACAGCAGATATAAATGCTCATGTCCCTGTCAGTGTCTAAAATCCTGCTTGCAACTGGGCAGGATGACAGCACACCCCAGCCATGGCTTTTCCCATAGAGCATGGCCAAGCGACTGGATATGTCTTTGGGCATCAATAGGTGACTCCCTGTGCTTGACTTTTCAGTTCCATAATGAGGATTTTTCTTCTGTTCACACACACAATGTAATCACGCCACTTGGCAATGTAAGAAAAATCTCATTGCATAAGCATTACATCTCTGCTTACTGCAGTAGAATCAGCAGAAGGGAAAGCAAGTGGATCCAGTGGATCAGAAAGGAAAAAAGAGGATAATGGTGGCAAGGTGCATGAAAGAAAATAGAGTTATGAATCCTGCATTATTCTTACCCTGATTTGGGGTTTTTTGAACTGTTTCCCTATTCCTTGAAGTTTTCAGTTTAAGTATTTCCTTCATCAGTTTTCCAGTGTGGTATCCAATTTTGAACTTGGCTAGCATGAATTTTTGTCTATTGCAAGTGGACATTGCTTATGAAAACCAACTGGTTATTTCTGTTGACTTTGTATACCATGCTTTTCATGGCATGATCTGGGAGACTGCACAACCTGGAAGTGTTAGCCCCCCCCAAAACCTCCTTCCTTAGGATGTTTTAAGGAAAATCGGTGTAGGTTTCTGGAGAGTTTGCAGGCAGCCTCTAGGGCCTTACAAAGCTCTGCTTTTCTAGGGGATGAGAGTGATCCTCTGAATAATCCTGGCATGAAAGACAGAGAACTCACCTGCAGTTGTGGTTGATACCACGACTGTATTTGGGCTAATTGCTTCTTCACTGTTTGTCTTTAGGAGCTGGAGTTCCCTGTGCTCAGAAAAGCCGAAGAATGACACAGATGGGGATGAAGCAGACCTGCATGTTGGACAGGTACCTGCTCTCAGGTGAGAAAGGATATAGATAAAATCCTTCAAACACAGCTCAACAGAAAGAGCTACGTTCAGAGATACTTTCTGTCTCTGTCTCTATTCTTGTTTACTGATTGCAAATGGCAGGCCTGTAGTAGCAGCCCTATTGCTTCAGCTGCTCTATCACAATTCTCACCCTTTCCTAATGGTAGCTATTTCATTTGTATTGGTTTCAGTATCTTTGATTTCCAAGGTCACTGTGTGTGATAACAATAGGATACCTTGCAGTTTCAGGACAGTCAGGATATCTGTTGGTGGAATTGGTTTGTTGGATTTTTTTCATGTCCTGAAAGGCTGATTTGGGATGTGTTGGCCTTTATAAATATTTAAAGCAAGAAATGCATTTCATCAGTATTTCTTCTGCTCCCATCAGAACCTCAACTCTCACTAAGGCTCTTGCTTCCCATATATGTCATTATGTTTTTATTAACTGTTTTCTTGTTCATTAATAAAAATATATATTTTACTTCTTAATTATGAGAACCACCATCTTCTGTTATGGAGTAGTCACCGTAGCATTTGTCATTGGCATTCCCTCCCATTGTTAGGACAGATACCCCCTCTGAGTACACTGGCTGTATCTTTTGAAGTAATTGGAATTGTATCTTTGCAAATGAGCAAAGAATCTGCTTTCTGTATACTGAGATATCTCTCTATGTCCTGCATCTTACACTGGCTACTATGTCTGCATCCAGGTGGCAAGTAACAGAACTACAGCTATGGTTAAAATAACCTGCACTGAGATTCAAACACAACGAAGGACCCAAAGTGTTAAGTTTCTGAATTGATAAATACATATATTAGTGAGACTAAAAAAATCCCAGAATGCTAAGAAATTATGGAAATTCCAGGAGCTCACCTATTCTGTCCTTCTCCCATCATAAAAGAAGATGGGATTTGATATTGGTGCCAGGGGACTGACATTTGCGATTTCCTTTCTTAGTCATTGTACAACACAGGAGATGGGGTACAACACAGTTGGGTACAGCCCAGGTACATCCTTGAGACATAGTTAATCTGCAGTTGCGAAGCTTGGATTCCACAGGGAGGCTAAATACAGTGATCAATAGTGATGTGGCTAGATCTTTTCTAATGGCAGAGTTTAGAGAGGAGAGAAAAGATGGTGATGAGCCTGCCCCTTCTGCACAGTAAAAATAAGGTGAGGATCTTTTATTGTTACTCACTGATACAGGAACATGTCCTGGGTTCAGCAGTAGCAGTCATTTTTTCTTCTTCTTAGTAGCTGGTGCAGCACTGTGTTTTTGACTTTCGGCCTGGGAACAGAACTGATAACAGGGTTGGTTTTAGTTACTACTCAAATGTTTAGTCTGAGCAAGGACTTTGTGAGCCTCATGCTCTGCCAGGGAGGAGGGGAGACCGTGAGGAAGCAGGGACAGGACACCTGACCCAAACTGACCAAAGAGGTATTCCATACCACAGCACGTCATGCCCAGGATGTAACTGGGAGTTACCCAGAAGGGCTAGGGCACTGGGGAGTGGAACTTGGTATTGGTTGGTGCTCAGTCGGGTGGCACGGGGTGAGTTACCTGTCAGTGGTTGGTGAGGTGCTGTATTCTCTTCCCTTGTTATTTCCATTATCACTATTATTATTGGTGGTAGCAGTAGTGATTTGTGTTATACCTTAGTTACTAAACTGTTCTTATCTGTGGGAGCTGCATTCTTTTGATTCTCTTCCCCATTCCTCCAGGAGTAGGGGGAGGGCAAGAAAGGGGGGGTTGAGTGAGTGAATGAGCTGTGTGACTGGGTTTAAACCACAACAGTACATTACAAGAGAAAACAGATATTCTTCTTAGCATCCTTGTTTGGAGACAGAGAAGAAGTAATAATAAGAAAAGGAAAGAGAGGATAAAAGTGATAGCAGAAAGAGGAATTGTCCTTGTATGGGTGACAGGTACTAGTAAGTAACTTTCTAAGTGCTGAGAAGAAGGTAGAAAACAGGACAGGGATCTGTTCAAGGTTTAGGTGCTTGTATGGAGTAAGTCTGTTTTGTTTAGGAAAAAAAATCGTTAAAGATAAAATATTCCCAAACAACATGAATATAGAAATGATGAGGCTGCACATGATGAACTTGCAAAATTCTGAATTAGGTTGGATTTAAAACACTATCAGGACAAAGTCATGCACTTGAAACAGAATGTACTTTGTTGGTTTGGTGATGACTTAAAAACCAGAGGGAAAATTAAAAGGCAGCTCATGTAAAGCTGCATCATCCTCTGCCTCCATTGAGACAACAGTGTATCACCTCTGCCAGCAGCAAAACATCTGCCAGGCTTTGTCATTGTTTTGCATCACAGCATGACCTGAAAGCAAACATCCCTCTGCTGTCACTCAGTGCAGTGCCAGGGATCACTTGCAGAACTACACTGAACATACAGCTGGAGAATATTGCTCTTGTCAGCACTAGTGAATGCTGACAAACCGAGGGAAGTGAAATATATTGCTCTGGTTATTCTGCTTATGTGGATCTGCATCAACCTGACCAGTTTTCAGTTCTAATAACAGCTAAGTGTGAATTTTAGTTTTCGAGATTCTACTTGCAAAGGTTACAACTGAACTGGAAGATATTCCTTATTGTCTGCCCTGTTGTCTGGAGCTTGCTTTCTCACACGGTGCTTGAATCACAACCATTAAACTTAGTTCATGGAAAACACACCAGAACCACCTCGGTCACATTCCCTTAAACCCTCCAGTTGAAAGAAGTGTAGCACTAGGAGGTTTTCTCTCTTCCTAGCTCCAAATCTGGGTGGGTTTTTATAACGGTAATAGTGGCTTTCAGGTATTGCTTGTGTTCTTTGCTGTCAACTTTGCATTTATCTCATTTCTTTATACTCTTTTCTTCCTTTTAACTCAGTGTTGGTTTAAATTATTTGCCCCACCACAAGTACTCACTCCCAACCCCTCTCCAGTCTCTGCTAATGACAACAAATGAGTATGTTTATCTTGGATAGGACTTTACTTACTTACATAGGTGTTTATCCTATGTTTGTGAAACATCTATATTGTCTTGGCTTGAGTAAGGATGTGTTTCAGGAAAGCTCAGTTTGCCTCTGAGTAAAGCCCACATGAACAAACCAAAAAATAACTAGAATTCCTTTACTGTGGGCACCTGCCTCCTATGCAAGATGAGGAAATCCCACCAGGGAACACTGCTTTCCTGCAACAAGAGTAGAAGAGAGACAGCTGTCTATCAGCTCTGTGCATTGTCTTGTTTTAAAGACAATGAATCTCTCTCACAATGGGAGAAGCAAATCTAAGTCTGACTTTTCCTGTTAGAATTCACATGTTCTTTCCTCATGGGAAGTACAGAGGTGTGCCTTGTAGCACTCCTCACCTAGAGGTGAGGGTTTGTCAGCTTCCGTACTTGTTAGTTCTTGTTATAACTGCTGTGTTCATTCCCTGAACAATGTCAGCAAACCTTGTTAAGGAGAAGTTCTTCTTGAGCAGAATGAGAGGTTCACTTTCAGAGACCTTCTCAGTCCTTTCTGCAACAAACCAATTACTGAGCGAGGAGCTCCAGTTCCAAACCAGTGTGGTATGGACAGTGGTGTGGACTGAGGAGGCTGAAGTGCCACTGTTGGTTTCTAAGCACTCTTGATGGATTTTACATTTGTCTTATTCACAAAGTGATGTGGCTTTTGGGTGCTCATGAGCAATGAGTAGAGCTAGTTTGTTTAGTGCCCCTATCCCCCAAGGCCACTGCCCTTTGAGAGAGAACAGTGTGTACCACTGCTTTGGCAGCCCTGCTCCCAACCTGACGCAGTCGGTTTGGGGGGGCCATGGAAGCGGCAGGGATGACTCATTCCGCCTCAGTGGCTCATTGAGGAGCTGCAGGGAGAAGCTATTTATAACCAGACCTTTCAGGTTCAGTGCAGCAGCATCTTCGTCAGGAGGAGTGGGACAGGAATGGGGATGGCACATAAGACTTTTCAGATACAGATCAGCCTCACCCCAGTATTGCCCCTAGAGCCACAGAGGCACCAGCTGACTTCAGCCACCCTTTGTTCCCAAGCCTTTTGCTCATCAGTCTGAGTGCTCTGGTCCTGGTGTAAGATTCTGCTGATAACTCATCAGCCCCTCAAAGAGCAGGGAGACAACTGTGAATATCAGTGTGAACAAAATGCAAACTCTTTCTACTCTAGCTGCTAAGCTGGCTATTGATGACTCTTTCTGACACATGGCCATAGCATTACCTCCTTATCTTTTCTTTGTCTCTGTCCATGTTTGTCCCTGGCTTGCCATGAAGATGAGCTCTTTTCATGGGTGTTCTCAAACAATCTTTATGTTGTCAGCAAATCCCATTTAAACCTCCTGAGGTTTTAGTCACATACAAGCTAACATTATAATTTATAAAACTGTAGTTGGTTTTACAGTCTTGCTGTGGACTTGTTTCATCTTCAGGTGCTTCCATGACTCTTGCTGTGAAACAGAGATAATGATACCCCCTGGGTTCAGCATGGTGTGCTCTATAGCTATGAAACACCTCCTGAGTGCTAGTATTATTACCAGAGAGAGTCACAGAACAATAGGAAAGCATATTACACACAATAGAGGACAGCATGTGTTAAAGAAAATATTTACTATGAATGCATATGTCTTTGTATCTAGGTACCTGTGGCCTTTATCTTGAAGCATATTAGCATACATTAGAATTACTGAATTTTATGTTAAACTAAACTTCTTCAAGTTGTCTGTTCTCTTATCTGGCTTTTGAATTCAAAGCCACATAGCACCAGGGATTCCGTTGCTTACCTTGTTTTTGTTCTACCCTTTGTGCTATTCTGAAACCAATCCACATGTCTGGAACTGGGCTGCAGTTAGATGGCTCTTTGGCTCCTATTGCTTCTTCCCATAGCTTAAATGCTTTGTATTTGGCTCTTCAGCTTCCTTTTTTCTTCTCACTACTTCTTTATTCCTTCCCCTTCTTCACTAAGTACACAATTGGCTCTGCAGTATATGGCTGATGCACAGTTTGATGAGTGTAAAGTCAGCACATTGTTAAGGCCATATGGTAGATCTGTAGATTTCTCTAGTGCTCTCTCTTTTGGCCATCCTACATCACTTGAGCTCTGGACTCAGAGCTATACTGGCCTTTTTTACACTGGGTTGTATTTATTATCTTCATACAGAAATTACTATAAATAACTCTTGCCTTCAGTTTTAGCAACCAACTAAAGGGAAAGTCTACTCTGCATAAATCAAACAGTGCTGTGATGATGATTTCTTTCTTGAAGCCCACTTAGAAGACTGCAGAGATTAGTGAATGTGAGATGTACTTTATATGCTTCAACTCATAATCTGGATCAGAGGTGGCCTCTGAAAGTAGCCCCAACTCTCCCTATCTGCCACATTATTTTCCTGAATCTCAGTCTCATTTTGGAAAAAGTAGGACACTGGCAGTTAGGGCTGCAAGTAAGCCTCTGAAACATCATCAAAATATAGCTGTTGCAGTGATGTTTGTATTAGTATGAGAGAAAGAGACCATATTTCAGGGACATGGGGTTCTTGTGGGTTTTTTGAGCGGTAAACTAAGATGTGCAGTGATGATAATGTTAACTTTGCTCCGGTTTCTTTCTTCAGCAAATTTTATACAGTGGATAAAATGTTTTTTAGAGCTGTTGGTTTATCTTCTCAGCAGCTGCTTTGTCTTCCCCTTGGCACCTTAGCACCCATGAGTGGTGTATGTAGTGCAGCTGGCTCTCTGCATGTCGCCCCAACTCCCCGTGCCTGAGGCTTGCGACATGCTTGAGCAGACCTCTGGCAGCAGATCCCAAGGATGGGCACCATGGCCAGAGAGCACACAAGGAGATGTGTCCAGGTTTGGCTCCATGAACCCAGAGCTGAGAGGGCCAGGAGGGGAAGCCAAGAGTGTGCATACATGGCAGAGACTGAAAGGATTTACCTCCTTGCATTTCCAATTGCTCCTTTTCTATCTGGGGAAAATCCCTTTTGACAACCCAGGCAGTGAGCTCCTAATTCCTGTCTTCGGCTCATTTTTCAGTTCAATCCCTCAGTGAACGGATTTTAATGCTTGATGGATTCAAACAAAATTATTTCTGTTCCTGTGGCTTTGCAAAAGCCTCTAGGGTGTGTGTGTGTGCATGCAGTGGAGGAGGATGGGGCTTGTTTTCCTTACACTCCAGCAAGCCTCCTCTCCAAGGGAAATGTATTTCATTTCTTCATTTAGGGCTTTCTTGCTGATGATTCCTCCCATGCTGTCTTCCTGCTCTTGGGTCACAGGAGAACCCGTAAAAGATTTGCTGTTTCAAGGGGTATAGGATGCAATGTTGCAGATCAGTGTTTCTGCTGCATGTGGGGATTCAGATAATAGGACCAGACTGTGCTTCCAGGAATAGCACTGGACTGGGGGGGGATAACTGTGGGAAAACTTTCCTATTCTCCAGCTCTAGCTGGGAGTGAGACAACACTGCAGGCTGAGAGATGGGCGTAGTGACTGAAGCATTGTCAATGCTAAAGACTGCTGATTACCCAGACATCTTGTTTGAACATGTGTACAATTCACCATACTGTTATTGTAATGGACAAGCATAGCTTTATATTACACTTTCCAGCCTCTCCTGCCAGCAGAAATCACTGTAGGGAACTGTACAAGGGCTTTACTTGCATAACATTCAGTAGCAGTCAGAATTTCAGCTGCTTTGCCACCATGTGTTTCTGCTGGGCTTCTTCCACAGTGTTCCCATATCTGGGAGGCTGAACTATTTAAATGCTTGATACTTCACCCTTCTATCCAAGCCAAATTGTCATCATCCAAAAACTGAACAAAGCAATCCTTCTGTGATACGTGGTTTCAATAAATACTTATAACCAGCATGCTAAAGATCCTCCTTATTCTCTGAAGGATTTGGTGTAGCATGGAGTTGATGATGTCTCTCAATATATAAACCCACTGTTGTTAGGGTGTGCTAAGCCCACTTGGTGATACTGTAGCTAGATTAAGTTGTTTCAACTTATAACTGTTATCAAGCTGTCACTTGCTCAGGCAAGGAAAAAATACTGTTCCTGGAGCTGGAAATGTGTGTTCCCCTTCAGTACATGCCTGTCTTTTAGGACAATGTCCTAGGTCCACAGCCTCCTGTGAATGCTTGTTTAGAGCTATTGATTTTCATCATAAATGCCTATGGTGTCATGCTTATAAAGCTGGTGGATCCAGGGACTACAGGGTGTAGCTTCTGAGCTTGTTGTGTTTTGGCTTTCTCTTCTCGTTATTTCAAACCCCACTTCCTCCAACTTCAGCTTTTTTTCAGTGAAAGTATTCTAATTCTCTTTTTTTTTTTTGTTTTGCTCCATATATTGTCTGCAGGTGAGAAGCCCTATTTTATTAGTGTGGATTTCTAATGTGTTGCATAAGACACTGTTGCTTTGTAGCATAAATACTCAAAATTAGCTGTAAAGCATCCATGGAAGTTTTAGCTATAAATATAGTAGTAGCATCTCAGGAATTGGTTACTTTATCTAGTTAATGCTTGTAATTGTATCTTGCTTGTAATTATATCTTAATTTCAACCTGGTCAATAGTCCCCAGGTTTTTGAGCCAGAAACAGTAAATTGAGGTGTTAATGAACTTTGGAACTTCATTTATAAAATCATGTATGTCTGTTAGAAGAGGACACTAATTTATGAACTACAGATAGTAGATATAAGCCTGAAAGCTTCAGCTGATTGTTACAGCAATGGTATAGACGAGTCTCCTTTTACATATCTTTAGATTGTAAAAAGTAAATAAATCTAATTGACATTTTCCAGAGACTCAATAAGAAATTGAATTTCATGTGAATAGAAAGGGAGTTATTAAATTTCCATCTTGCCTTTCTGCCAGAGAACGTGGAGGTTTTACTGCAGAAGTAACTGATTCATTAACCTTGTGCTTTGTCGCCACAGAATGGAAGTAGTCAAATATTTGGGAAATGTGGTTTTTTAAATAGTCTCTTGTTTCAGCCAATGTGCCAGGTTGCTTGTGTGGCATTAATAATGTTTATTAATATTTTGGTTGAGCATTTTCCTAAGTCACCAGTGTTCCTTCTGCCAAAAGCATGGGCTGTGAATCCAGCTGGATACTTATTGGATTTACCTGCTGTAGATCAAGCTGTCTAATATTAAATGAATATTAGATTCTGCCTGCACTGCTTTGATCAACAGATTTTGCCAATAGCTGATAACTTATTTTCATACTGGTTTCCACCACTCACTGGAGTGAAGCTCATGGAGATTAGAGGTTAATCCCTAGTGACAGAATACAGTGTCAGTGCCACTAATAAAGCATTGTGTTGGGTTGTTTCTTTCACTTGTTGTCTCTTTTACTTAGTTGGCAACTCTGAAGCCAGTGGCCAGTGAACCTTTTCTTCATTGGAAAGTCTCAGAGATATGGCTGCTCTCTTTCAGATGGAAAATCACTATCAAGCTGTTCTTTGCATTCCGTGTTGTACCGATGTTGTACCCTGTTGCTCAAGCTTAGGGCTTACTGTGCCTCTGGCACAGTAAACAATATTCTTAGCCACTACCCTTAAATGTGTTTCAGCCTCCTATTTCCTCATATATCTAATCTCTATAATCCTTTACTGGTGACAGGCTTTTCAGTGTAATCTCTGATTTTACCTTGACATCCCTTTCCCACTCTGTTGTTTTTTTTATTGCACATAAGGCAGCTTCTAGCATCATACTCACTTGTGTGCCATTGTCCAATTTAACAAATGTTTTATTTCCTTTCAAGCTGATAGCGTCCTCATTTATCACTGCAACACTGAGCTTCCCTTCTATGAACAGTTTCTCTGAGGTAGCAATGCAATGATCTTGCCCATGTTGTGCAAGCTCTGCTGCTGCTTGCAAAATCTGTGAAGCTGATCTATGATATTTCTTGTGTATTCTCCCATATGCCAGATATTTTCTCCGTCCATCCCAATTGTCATAGTCATGTGTGATTCTACATGATGATTTTGTCTTTGAGCTTAATATGCTTTTCTCTCTCGGATCTCTTGCATGGTGTATTTCATTGTGTTTAGAGCTGACTTGTGCTTAATTCTGGTCTGGAAGATTGCCATAGGTCGGTTCTTTGACATTATGTCAGGCTTGAAATTGTTGAGGGAAATCAAATTCCCTAATAAGAGAACAGCCCATAATTTGAAATTTCAGAATAAAGCTCAGGAGGGACACCCCTAAGCACTCTTTGAAAAGGTAAGAATCAGGCAGGCACATTCATTCATTCCTTCAGTTCTACTTGCCTTTGTGATATTTGCCTAAACCAAACATCTTTGCATGTACTGAAATGCAGGGTATGGCTTCCTAAGGGGTTTTCATTGCCAGAATTGACTGGAACTTCTTAAACATTTCAAATGCATCAAAATTGACTATTAAGAAAAATAAAGCTTCTGATTGCTTCCTCTTTACTGGCATATAGCTTTTAGATAAATATGGATTTCTATCGCATACATGCAATTTAATATTTTCCCAATTGCCTTCTGTATTTCCAGACTCTCAGCTCTTCTGGGCATCTTGGTAGCTTCTTTTCCATTCAAGTTACACTCCTTGGCATCTTATTACTCCTGATACCATATGGCATTCCTTAGTCCCTCTGCACCCAAACTGCTTTAAAAGTTATTCCTTATTAATGACACATTTCCAGTTTTCTCTACTTACAGAATGAAGGCTCTTGCCACGTCCCAGTCCCTGGGCAGCTGAACTACTTCCAATTACAGTTGCCAGGGCTATGGCTTGGATGCTGTAGGTATAGTCCCTGAAGTAGAAGGCATGTTGTGGGAATGGGACACTGCCAAAGGGGTCAGTCCCCAGGTTTTTCCAAAGGAGGCTACCTCATAAGTAAGAAATGTATTTAAAATGCAGTCAATATTATTTGCCTGATTACAGTGTTATTACAAAATGATAGTCTGTAGAACAGAATGATTCTATCAGTGTAATTGTTCCCATGAGAATTCCATGGAAATGGTTTGGGCTCTTTAAAGGAAGTACCCTTTAGGGCACTCCTTGAAGAGATTGGGTTTGAAACACCAAAATCAATCTCCAGAAAATAATTGTAATAAACCCCAGTTTGTTGATGCAGCATTGAGCCCTTTGTGGTCTTTCCTCTTGGTCAGTGCACAGGTGCAAGGCACTGACATTGCCACTGAATGACAAATGTACTGAGTGTGAATTCTGTTCCCAGGAAAGCCAGGACAGCCGCAGGGGTGTAAATGGACTGATGCTTGTCCCTGCTTGTAGGCACATCTGCTGTCAGAGGGCACATTGCTGAGTGAGAGGAGCTCCAGACTGCACCCTCGTTTCTTTTGCTGCTGTGGATTGCAGTCTCTGCATGAGTTGTTGCTGCTATTATTACCATTATCATTTATTATTATACGAGGCTGCAGATCTATTCCCCTCCCTCCAAGATGGTGTTTCTGCCAGAGCCTTTTCTGCCTTTGATCACAGCCAAGAAGATGGCTTTGACATTGTATGTATTCCCTTAGCCCACTGCAAAATCTTAATCCTTCTAATAGCTGGAGGTTTTCAGTTTAGGTCTTTTATTAATATTCCATCTTAGCTGTAAAGCACTTCAGTGATATCCAAAAGCCTGTCTTATATAACAGCCTTATCCACACTTGAGTCCTTCTGAGCTGGAGTGTCAGGAAAAACCTCTGTTTGATCTGCCTCTTCTGTCATTAGTCCTCATGCTTTAATGGACAAACCCATTAGAAATTAACAGTGTTTCAAATGTCTAAGCCCAGTCTGTATGCTTTTAAATATTTGATGTTATGAGGAAGAGTATGGCTTGCTGTCATGTACAGATTTATGTGATGTAGTTAGCAAAGCCTCTAAAAATCCTTCTAGGAGCCTTGTTTGCAGCAATAAATCACCTGGAGAGTGAAAGAAGCTATAGGAAATGGAGATAACTGAGACATTTCGTGAAGTGTCAGTGATGCTAAGATCCTACTACACATCAGTTTTTTGTTGGCTCAGTCAATAGGTGAGAGCACCTGGAAGCTGGGAACCACTTGTTTCCTTGCTGTGGATATCCAGAAAATCACTGAGCAAGAAGAAAGGAGAGATTCTTGCTAATGTACAACAAGCCTTTTTGAAGTTTGGTCTTAAGATCTTAATTCATTGCAGATGATCATCCCCTTTCCTCTTACACTGCTTCAGCTATTTCAGGCAATTGCCAGCTTTCCCAGTGTTTATATATTTTAGTAAAGATTAGAAGTGAGCCTTAAAACTAACAAAGTGGCACGTTTGGAATATGGACCTTCATGTTTACTTGTCTTAAGAAGATTTTCTTCAGGAGCTTGACTCAGCTCTGACAGATATTGCTTAGTCTGAATAAAGCCCAAAGAGTAAACAGTCATCCTAGTAAACTAAAGCAGGAAACAAGCACTTTTAATAGAGTTTCATGTTATTAATGAGCAGATAAAGGAGAGATGTGAACTTCAGGCAGCAAACAAGAACCTCTCCCTAAATCCCACTTTAAAAGACAAAGACCATACGAGCACATGTGTGCAGTCTGCATTTTGAAATCACATTCAGCAGCGGCAGATTTCTGTTTTCTCTAGCTTAGGTACATGCTGCATTAAATGATTTTTAGAAGCCTGCAACACTTCCTACTTCTTATCTGAACAGAAATGCTTAAATCCAAGGACCTTTGAAAAGCACTGTCTGTGCTTCGCATGGAAAGAAGCTGAGGCATAGTGAGGTGAAGCTGAAGTTGCTGTAGGTACTCTTGGGGGGGGGGGAAGATGTCACAATTTAGCATTCAGGTAGTCTGAGTGGTCCTTGGCTCTCATTTGGACACCCAACTCCCTGCTCATACACTAGTGTATGCTGCCTGCCTGCCTGCCTGAAACCTGCAAAGCCACTGCACAAGATACAACTACTCATTCTGTATGAGTTAATTTGATTCTTTAATAAGTATGACATAGAAATGCTTCTCTAGATGTCTACCGTGATTTGTTGGAAATGACAAAAAAACCCTACATTATTCAATATAGCCCAAATACTTGAATATAACTATAGTAATGAGACATTGTTAGATCAACTGCCAGTATGTACCAACCTCTGAAGTGAGACAGGGAAAGCATTTTGCACCTAACTTATTTGTAGAGTTGACAAATGACTTCCTCTGAAGCTGCAGGGTAATTTAAGCAGAATGTAACTTCCTGAGCTGTAGTTTATTCAGGACATCAAGTCTTTCATTAAATTCTTGGGGAAAAAAACTCCAATAGATCCCCAGGATTAGGAATCCTTAGTGCCTTTGTTTCTTGTGCCGGTGACACTGGTAGCATTTTGCTCCCTATCTCTCCCTGTCCAGCCTCTTGACTCATCAGAGAGGTGGACATGCTTGCACAGGAGTTTTCAGCAGCTCTGCTACTAAAACAAGGTGTCCTTCTTCCACTGGCCACATGTTCCTGACCCTCTTCTTTTGTGTCAGTACTAGGACTGTAATTTTTCATCTGGAACAGACTACTGGCTGCTAATAGAAATCTGACCATACTTCACACTCATACAGCTTCCTTTCTGGTTATAAGCCAGATGTGCCAAACCCTGTCTCTCCCTGGAGCTATTTTCTACCAGAACCAAGCTGGTTATGTACCAGTATCAGTGTTCATTAAATATTTGAGAGAGAGCAGCCCTATGGAGAGTGAGCAGCTGCCCTGGAGATAATGAGTGATTCACTCCAGCTGATCCCAAATGGGTTTCAGCTCACTGTAGTTATACTCTTGCCTGTTTGTTGTATAATTGAGTTTATGTTGCATAACTGAGTTACTTTGTGGTGGCAGTCTGTATTTTACTTGGTGGTAGTGAAAGGGTCAAAGGATAAAAAGCAGCGGATACTGTCATTCTGATTTCCCAGGTGGCAGAATAAGATATGCGGAGTGAAGTATTACAGTCCTGACACACCTTAATACCCTTCCCCTTGGAAAGTAACTCTTTCCCAAAATAAACACAAGAGCTTTTCTTTGCCAGGAGACTGGCCAGAGATCAGGCTGCCAGGCAATGAGCAAGCAAGAGCAATTTGTTCAGCCTTGTCCCCAGACTACTTTCAACCCAGAGCAGACTGCAAATACGTGGCTTTCAGTGCTGCTCTTTCCCTCCCATTCCCTGAACTAATTCTTTAGGCAGTTGATAAATAACCTCCCACTTCCCCCCCCCCCCCCTTTGTTTTAAACTGACAAAGATTAAATGTTCCTAAAAAAAACCCCAAACCCAACAGCAGGTTTTTACCTGATAATCACGGATCCTTTTTTAATGCAGCTGAAGGATCCACCTGTTTCTCTGAAAAGCAGCTGTAATCTTGTGGTCCAGACCATATTTCAGAGATTGCTCCATCATGTACATAGTTTATTGGGACTGTAAAACATCTGCATGGGCTCATAACAAGCTTTGCTGTTATCTAGGAGAGCTCAGGTCATCTGGAAATGGAAAATTATGAAGTGATTTGATTTTTTTTCTTCATATATTAATTGCTGCTTTCAATGTAAGTGGAAGATAAGCCAACCAATTGAGCAGTCCTTTCCTATTTACTATTTGGCACATTATTTTATGCCTTTAAACTGTGTCAAATGGAGAGAGGGACCACTGGCACTGTTAGAACCACAGCGGGTTTGCTTCAAGTGATTTTCAGAGGGTTTCTTTCTTTCCTAGAACCTGTGCTTCCTGCCTGTCCTGTGGTTCACTCACACAAGCAGTGCCTTCTACACAGAAGTGTCTCTGAAGCTGGTTGTAGTTTGGCAACAGAGACGTCCGGTACGAAAGAGGTGACATGTGCCAGCCGTGGGCACTAAAACTGCAAACCTGAGCCAGCTACAGCAGTGTAATGAATTGCATTCCTAGCTGTGCAAACTGGAGGAGTGAGGCTCAAAAAGGGCACGTGGGAAGGAGGGAGGGTGAGGAGTAACTCTAGGAAACTTATTTACTGTTGTTACATGTCTGGAGTAGGGAAGGTTTGGTCTCTTCTCGGGTGTCTGGCTAAGGTTAGGCCAAACATGCTAGCTCAGAATGTTCAGCTGTATCTGTCCTATTGAGCAGCAGTTTCTGTCCTGTTACTTGGTGTCGTGGTTTAAACCCACGCAGCACGTTCACCCACTCAACCCCCCTGGCTTGCCCTCCCCTGCTTCCAGAGAGATGGGGGGAGAATCAAAAGAATGCAACTTCCACATGGTTGAGATAAGAACAGTTTAGTAACTAAGGTATAACACAAATCACTGCTGCTACCACCAATAATAATAATGATACAGGAAAAGAATACAGCATCCCATCAACCACAACAGATAACTCACGACACCCCACCAACCGAGTGCTGACCGACCACCTCTTCCAACCACCCCGAGAGAACTAGGCCTTCCGGATCACTCCCAGTTACATCCTGGGCATGACGTGCTATGGTATGGAATACCTCTTTGGTCAGTTTGGTCCTGTCAGTACAGTCCTGTCCCTCCTTCCTCCCAGCTTCCCCTCCTCCCCGGCAGAGCATGAGGCTCACAAAGTCCTTGGTCAGGGCAAACATCGCTCAGCAACAACCAAAAACATCGGCCTTATCAGCCTTGTTCCTGGGTTAAGTCAAAACACCAGCTACTAAAGAGAAGAAAAACTGACTGCAACTGCTGAACCCAGGACACTTGGTTTACCAAGCTAAGAAAGGGTTGGGGGATCATCTCTGTGTCCGGCATGGTCTTCTGCTCAGGTTGGCCTCTTATGTGCCAACAACATGGAGCTGTAGAGTCAAGCTAAGATCTGTGCCCCCACAGAGCATTGGGGTGGAAATGTTTGTTGCTTCTCTTTGGAAATGCTTCCTCTCTTCCCCACTGATGATTCCTCTTACTTCTTTTTCCCACTGCCACCTCTGAGCACAGCCTGTGTATTTACATTATAATGGACATGGAGCTTCACGTGTGTCCCTACACATTTCTTCTCCCCTTTATCTCTGTCATCTTGCTTACCACCAACTGTGTTTTTCCTGTAATTCATCTGTTCCTCCTGTGGACAGTTATTTGTGTTCCATTGCCCTTCATCCTACTTTCCCATTTCTGTAGGCTTATTACAGGACCACAGTGCAGCCTTTTTCCCCTTTGATGCTATTTGACTATAGAAAACAGTGACTTCCAGCCCATCTTTCAGTCTCATCCTGACAAATGCAAAGGGAAGGTTTCCCTTTGCAATCAGGATGCAAGTAACCAGGGTGGATTTGAGCAGAGGGATTACAGCTGGAACAATAATGCCTTTGTAACGCTGTCAGGATTATTCCTCTCCCGTGGAGTAAAACTTGAAGAGCAATACCAAGTCTTCAAGCAAACAGAATCTCCAGCTGTCAGTGCTTTTGCTTCCTCTGGAGGCAGACACATGCCTGTCCAAATACAATATGCCACAAGACTGCTACTTGGCATCTTCATGACTACTGAAACATGACATGTTTCTGAAAGCCTTTAAAAGCAATGAAGATAGTAAAGGGAAAGGAAAGGCCATAAATGAGGGCTAGAGAGTCCACCTTCTGTAACAGGACATATTCCTTATCAGTATCAGATTCTCAGCCCAGTCCAGCTTAGATTTTACTGTGCCTTGGCAAATTGTATGATATCATACTTACCCTAGGTGATCATATCCTTGCAAGTGAAGGTGAAAGAAATAATAAAGACTAAGAAACTAGTGCTCAGAGAACTGCTGCAAAATATCACAAACATTTTGGCCTTTCCCATCACCACCTTGCTGGAGACTTTTTCCTATGGGCAGTGCTCACTTATTTCACTCAAACTCTTTCTAGTCTGTGGTCTTTAACTGAGATTGCACTCCACTCTCTGAGTTCAGTATTCTGAACTGAAATAGAGAACAGGATTCTCTATTTTATCAAACATTTTCTCTACACAGGTGAAGCCACAAAGAATTAATCAAGCTCTTCCCCCCAAAATGCTCATGCATTTGCTCACGTGCGTGCGTTTTGATAACACTTTTAAGGAAAGACAGGCTTTTACACTTGCAGGTGGTGCTTTCCGCCCAGCCCCAGGCTACTCACTGGCTCCAGAATGGCCCTACTTTGGGAGGGAAGTGCAGCACTCCTCTGCCTTGGCCTCTGATTAACTCGCATGTAGAGTTCTGACTTAGCTCCATCTCTGGAAGCAGCGAGCATGCACATTACATAATATAATCTTTGTGTCTTGAGGATTCGGGTCTGTCCTCTTTTGTGCTGCCAGATGGAAGAGGAGCCCTGCGCTCTCTGGAGAGATGTCCCTGCGCATCTCGCCACTCAGCCATGCTGGAATTATGTGCTTCTCCCTGCAGTGGGCACTGATTCTCCCTGGCATTTGGCTCCAGAATAGCTAGCTCTTTAGTATGCAGTGGATGCTATGCAGCCACTGTGATCCCAAGATTAATTTGTCTAGAAAAGGATATACACGAAGAACCTCTAAAATGAATTTGTGAGAAGGATGTACAACAGATTCGCTGAACACTTGGGGTCTGTTCCCAACTGATACCCAAACACAAGTGTTGTGGACAGCCAAGTATCTGGTCTGTGCTCTCTGGCCCTTTTCATAGTCTTTTCAGCTGCTACTGCTGTTTTGTTGCTTAGATGTGTAACATGGGCCCTGCCTGCATTGTTGTTGCCTGTGTTAGTCAAGCAGTTTTATGCCCTGATCCCTAAAGTGCTCTCCAATGTGATGAATCACACCTGCATTAGTGAGTCCCTTCCACTAATGAGGCATCTGCTCCTGATTCTGCAGAGCTCACTTGACTGGGGCAAGGAGCTACAAGCCACCTGTAGACAGAATTGTCGCTGCAGTCCTCAGGAATAGCTCGAAAGACCCCAAGGAGGGTGACGGCAGTGTTAGGCTAGACAGGAATCTTAACCCATGTGAGCTTTCTCACAGCAATATCTCTTTGCCATCAGCTGCAATTCCAGAAATGGCAGCTTCTCTACAAGCAATGTCACATCCTGATGGAATCAACTTTCCTGGGACAGAGAGGTATTGAGAAGTGTTTATTTCAGCCTCCTCCTACCTGTGAGCTTCCTGGCAGAAGGACCACTCTAAGCAGCCATGGCTCCAGCAGTGCAGCTGCTGCAGGGAAAGCCAATGCGTGTGTTCATCCAGCCACGAGCAGTGGTTCTGCCCTGCTGGTATCAAGCAGGAACAGCCTGTTCTGAAATAACAGCTCCCCCGCAAAAAAAACCCACCCCAAACAAAAACCCTAAACCCAAACCAATCCCCAAAAGGTACCTTGTCTATAATTAGGAGCTGAAATGGCAATTCAGGTTTGAATGGCAAATTGCTGCTTGACAAACATCCCCACCACAAGCCCTTTGACAGCTCATTTAGACACCAAGGCACCCAAAGCAGGATGGGGAAGAGGGATCCATCTGTTCTCCTCTCTGCTCTCCTGAGGATGGATGGAGGGCACCTTTTGCAGGAATTGCTGGTGGCTGCTGCACATCTGGTGCTAACAGCACAGCTGAGGGAACACAGCACACTGAGCCAGGGCCACACTGTAATTCTCCTTCTGTGGAAGCTTTGCCCTGACCAGTGTGTCTGTTGAGGTGGGGGCACAGCAGAACAGGCCACAGTGGGACCCGGGCTGCAGAAGTTGCACTTGGGCTGTTGCAGAGAATTGTGTGTCATCCCATAGTAACTGCTGTGCATGTGCCAGCAAGAGCAGAGCTAGCATGAGTAAGCTTATTATTCGATAATCACACTTTCATCTCTGGGTGCATAAACTGCTGAGGTATCCAAGTCTCACAGTAAGGCACAATCACTGTCTGAAGATGAGCAAGAAGGAACCGGGTCCTTTCCTCGTTGGGAACATATGTCTGATTTGACATCATTATCTTTTACTGTTTCTAAACAGAGTATCATTATTGAAGCACCTGTTGCCACTTAATTAACTGTGTTTGATTACAAAGATGCTAAATGATGTGCTTTTTAGGTACAAACTCCTTCATTTTTATATCCTTTTAATGATGAGCCCCTATGTCCATTTCCAAGGCTGGATCAAAACTTTCCGTGTGGGCCAGTGGCTGAGCACCCAGCCTCTCCTTCTGAACTTTGGGAAATACGGATTTCTGATCAACACTTGAGTTCCCTCAGTTAGAGCGATAAGACCTAGAGATGCTGACCTATCTAGCCGGTATCCACCGCCGTCCCGTTTCGGCAGGCTGGGCACCCAGGCGGGGGGCTGGCTCCCAGGGCTGGGCTGGCTCTCGGTGCTGGGGCAGAGGCGCCGGCCGAGGGGCACGCGTGCTGGCAGCCCGCAGGGCACAGGCACCGAGCTCTTTCCTTCCCCGGGAGATCAATCCCCCGTTCCCCCCTCGCTGCCCCCGCTCTCCCGTGTCGCGCCGCCGCCGGAGGCGATGCTCCCGAGGCTCCGGGCCGCCGCCGCCGCCGCTCCGGGGGCGGCGGTGGGGGGGGGCTGCGGTCCTGCGGTCCCGCCGCCGGGCCCTACCCGCCCGCCGCGCTGCGGGAGCGCCGCCCGCCGCCGCCCGCAACCCCTCGGCGGCGCCGCTTCGCCTGGCGGTACGGCACGGCCCGGCCTGAGCCGGCCCCCGGCGGGGGGAGGCCCCGGCTCACCTGGACGGGCGGGGGGAACGGGGGAGCCCCGGCTGGGGGGACGGTGCCCGCCAACCCCCACCGGAGCGCTCCTGCCGCGGCCTTTGTTTGCGCTGTCACATGGGCCGCGGTGCGGGATTTAAGCGGGTCTCCGCAGGACATGCCGTGAGCGGCGCGCCGCAGCCCTGCCCGCAGCGGCAGCGCTCCGCCCGGCCGGGGATGCGGCTCTAGCGGCCCCGCGATGAGCGGCTCCTCCATGGCGAAGAGCGAGTCCCGCACTTCGCTGCTGAAGGCGGCTGGGAGCCGGAGGGCTGCGGACGCCCAGCCCCAGCCCCGCGGCAGCCGCGCCCGGGACGGCAGAAGACAAGGCGGGCAGGCGGGGAGGGAGCTGAGCCAGGAGCCGCTCCCCGGGGAGCCCAGTGCCCGCAGGCCGCTCTGCCACCCCGGCGCCCGGGAGGACGGAGCGAGGGGCGCGGGGAAGCTGTCACATGGACGTGGGGAGAGCCAGCCGGAGCCGGCGGAAGGAGGTCCAAGGAGAGGCAGCGGCAAGGAACCAGTGCGGACATCCAGGCATCATCACCACCTGCCGCCGCACGCCAGCCACGGGCACCCCCAGGACCAGCATCAGCTCTCAGACAGGGATGGGGAGGAGGCAGAGGAGGACTTTTTCTTCAGTCACAGGCAGCGGTCCAGCAGAGAGTCCCTAAAGCTCTCGGAAGGCGCTTCACCTCTGTCCAAATCCAGCAGCAAGTGCTCCACCAAGTCCAGCGGCAGCGATCGGTCGGTGGAAGCGGACCCCCTCTTCCAGCAGCTGCACCCCATGCTCAGCTCGGTCTTTGGCCAGGTAAGGGGCAGAGCGCCTCTCGCCTCTCGCCCCCTCCGTCCCTCCCTCCCTGCCTGCTCCCCTCCGCGCACCCTTCTCCCGCCCGCTCACGGACCTTCACGTCCTCGTTCCGGAGCCCCTCGCTCCCCGGGGCGCAGCCCGCAGCGGTAAATGCACTGCTTCCTGCCCGCCCTGCCGAACTTCTCCGGGCCATGCGGCACGGCCGGGGCGCTGCGGGGCCGGCACCGGCAAGGGAGCGCAGGTCGGAGCCGCCCGCAGCCCCGGCCGCCCGCCCGCCCCGCCGGGCTCTGCGGAGGGCGCTCTCGATGGTGCTGGCGGGGGAAGTGCCGGTGCTTTCCCTGCCGCCGGGGGAAGTTGTGGCTCTGCCTGCTGAGGGTGAGAGTCGGAGTAGCGGATATTTAAAATGTATTTACTTATTAGATTCTATGTCTCTGGCTCCCCGCCTTGCTTTGCGGATTTGTTTACATCCCCTTATGGTGCATTCTGTACAATCAGCAGATGAATCATTTCTGATGGCAGAAGCCGTCAGGAAAAGGTAGTGGGGAGAACGGCAAAAAAAAAAAAAAAAAAAA
>NDXB01020898.1:0-29660 GCA_002631895.1 Agapornis roseicollis | reverse complement strand
AAAAAAAAAAAAAAAAAAAAGAAAAAAATCCTGACCCAATTCTGAAGCCTTCGCAGTCACTATGTTAGGATGAAACAGATGCTTTCGGTGTTTGCAAGCTCTTTTGGTACAAAGCTGTTGCTTTTAGCTGCTGCTGGTAGTGAAATTACCCAACAGGACTACCCTCTGAAAATGAAAAGGCAGAGGGAGACTGGCCTGAAATTTTCTTTTAGAGCCATTTAAGGGATGTTAGTGGGAGATGTAATCTCCAGGAAGATTAATGGAACTGCAGTCTCCCAGAAGCACAGTTTTAGGTATAAGCCAGCAGCCTGGGCAGCTAAATTCCAGCCCTGGAAGTGATCAATTAAACCAGAATTGTGATTGTGGGGCTTGTTGTCATTGGGTTGGCTTTATTTTAAAGTGGGTAGCAGGGCTCAAATTAAGATTATGGAGAGAAGGAGAAGAATTTTTGTAACGGGGTGGCAGGGGGTAATACACCTGTATCTGTTTAATCTGATGTCAGGAAGTATGTTCCACTTCTGTTCATTTTGAGTTCTCCAGAACAAAATCAAAGCACATCTGTTCCCCGGACAATTTGTCATCCTCCCTGACAGTCTGCTGTTGATGAATGTTCTGGTTGTGTTTGACTCGCACCGAGTGCCACCCTCTGTGTACCAGAAGTCTACGTTGACATTGAAGTGGTAATAAGGAAGGGCCTGGTGAGCAGCTTGGTGCTCAACCATGTTACAGAAAACCATATTCCTTCCAGCACTAGGCTTTGCAGTCCATGGGCTCAGCTCTGATTTTGTACCCATAGTTCTGAGGAAAGTAAAGATGTGTCTGAGAAGAGATTGTAAGTCAGTGCAGCTCTATGTCCCCAAAGTGTCAGAAATGCAAACTAACCCATGTCAGGGCTCCCACTCATAGAAACTTCTCTGATTCTGAACTTAGTCCTTACCTGCGCAGCATCTTTGTTTTCCCTGTTCTGCTGTTTGCATCCCAGTGTCATGAGACTTTCTTAAAGCCTTAAAGCCTGAGTTCTTAAAGCCTTAAACTTAGCAAAATGTAATTGCAGTGCTAAACAATGCCTCTTAAGAAAAGGGGCAGATGCAGTTCCAGTTTTCTTCTTTTCACTGGGTACATTGCACCAGTGCTTATAAGCAAACACCAGCATCTTTCTTCTAGAGCATACTATTATTTATTCCCGTTTCTCTCTGTATTTATCTCTTACTTGCTTTGTTTGAAGTAACTACAAGAGAACAAGCATCCAGTGGGGATTTGGGACTGGCTGTTAGGAGTGAGCTGTAGTAGGGGTGTACAGTGGATCTGTGGATACAAGGAGGGGAACTATGATGTGGGATACACAAAGAGCTGCTTGCAGGAAGAGAGATGTGAAGATTTTTTGTAGTGATATCAAAATCCTAAGATGAATAAAGGCTTAAAGATAAGAACTGTGGGAATTCTGTCATGGAACGAGATGATGGAAGTTTTATTTCTGTGAGTTAAGAAACAAATGGTAAGCATTTTGTCAAAATATGAGTGATGCTTTGCGGTGGGCAAGGACTTCAACCTGCAGGAGCCCAAGCTGCATGCCGGGCTGAGGCAGGGTCATAGATGCAGAAGTGTCCAGGATTGCAGTGTAAGGCTGCAGGCGCTGTAGCACCAGTCTGCTCCATGCTGCAATTAGAAGAGTGCAACAGCTCAGCAGACAATTTATTTAATGCAAGAACTTCTCTCCAGCCCACACAGCCCACTGTGAAACAGTTAAAACAGTAATTTTGCAGCACATAGCAGGAGAGGAGCACAGTGATGCATATCTGCAGCAGCAGAGCGCTCTGGTCCAGCAGCACCAGTATATCTTGTTCCAGCTGTACAGCTGTGGAACATCCTCACCCTGTTGTTCCATGGTGGTGCAGTGATGTGGTCGCAGATGCAGATACTACAGTGATACAATCAGAAATGCAGAAAAGATTGCAGGGATGACTTCACAGAGGATGTCATTATTGCAGTAGCAGTGAAAAGGAGCAGCCCAGGACTACAGGGTTGTGTCTGAGGGAAACTGATTTGTAGCTGTGCAGAAACAAAAGACAGAGTAAAAGCAGAAGTGCTGTGTTTATGTAACCAGCACAGCAATATAGTGCACTGTGGATATGCACTCCAGGAGAATGCTAAGATACTGCCAGGATACAGGATGCGGGGGTATTTTATTAATTAAGCTTATGTTATATTGGTACAGTGATGTTCTAATATAATAAAATAAAACAATAATACTCTTTCAGGGCATTTTACCATTTTGTAATTAAGTGGTACATGAATTAACAACTGCAGGGTAGTTGAATTATGTATTAGTATAAGCCAGGATGTCATCTTAACCTAATGACATGTTTGCACACTGGATCAGTGAGACAGTTGCAGAGAAGCATTCTGCTGTGGAGTTTATACTGGGTTAGCACACAGTGCTGGAGAGCACAGCACTGACAATGCGGTGGTGTGGTAACGCAATCCTGTGGCAGAGCAGAGATGTGATACTGGAGCCATGCAGTAGCAGTTTGGCAATGCATGGGTGTGATAATTGTGTAGTGTTGTATCCTGACAGAAGAGTTTAGCGGTCTAATGATGTAGTAATACAATATTCCAGACAGGAGCTATTCTATACAGCAGTGATTACTTCTGGTGTGATATTAGCAAAAGGCTGTGCTGATCTGACAGCACCATCCCGTTGTACCGGAAGGCAGCAAGTGAAGTGTTACCACCATGCTGCAGTTTTGGAAGCGCGGCTGTGAGTTAGCACGAGAGCAACGCCACAGACCAACTTGATGACAGAAGTGCCGTGTGAGTATGGGCTGGTTATCAGATGCATGTGGCAGTGGGGCAGCAGTGCTTTGAAGTGGCCCTGCAGTGGCAGTGGCTTAGTGCAGTGTGAGAGCAGTGCAGTGAGTGACTCATGGGTGTAGTTGGCAAGGGATGCATGTGTGATAATGCAGCAAAGTGGGAAAGTGGCAAGAAAAGTGAGCATGGGGAGAATGTTTCATATAATTTTGGCTTGGTAGCAGGATAGTGTTGGAATGGCCAAGTGGTAAAGGAGCGTCATGGAGTGAAAAGGAGCATTCTATCACTCCTGCAGAGCAGAACAGCATGACGGTCCTACAGTGCTCGCAGTGTGGCTATAGAGCATTGCAGTATTGAGCAGTTGCATGTCCATGACAGCAGAGCAGTGATCCCCTGCAGCTGGGATGGTGGTGAGGTGGCAGCCTGGCAGCAGGACACAGTTTATTAGTGTGGCAGCACAGTGACTGGGACAGCAGAGTGGGGTGGCAGTTTCATGGCAGCAGGGTTCCCGGGGCAGCAGCCGTGCAGCAGCAGCACCCACGGTGTGGCAGCAGCTTGGCACTGGGCTCACAGCACAGCATAGCATGGACACTGCAGCACAGAAACCCACCGGTCCTTGTCACTTCATTTGTCCTATGCCACAGCACTGGCCTAGCTGGAACCTTTTTCCGGGCCTTTCCTATGCAATATTAATTTGCAAGTGATCCTGCCATGTGAGACCTGGCCATTTTCGGAGCTGTTTAGCTTTCACACCCTGCCTGCCTGTTAAATTTTTCAGTGGAGTGATTCCCCAACAGTTTTCTGTCAATTGCCTATGGTAGCATGGGGATCAGCGGGGTCAAACAATGCTGTAGGGAATCATTAAATATTTACAGGCTTCTGCTGTTAGCACTGTGGCCAAAGGGGCTTTTGTATTTCTATTTGTACAGGGAGTTAAAAGCCTCTCCTATCTGCTCCCGTCTCCCATTCCTGCTTTAATGTCAGCATCCACATTACTATTAAAATAAGGAAAGAATCTTGCTGCATTTCCTGTATCATTTTCCTTTTCTTGTCCTGCTCCATTTTGCTTTGCTCATGGGCTTAAGTTCTTCATACCATGTCTTAACAGGACCTTACAGTAAATCAGGATGTCAGAAGTGGTCCCTATTTTGGGGCAGGATGTGTCCCTGCATTGCCTGTGCAGGAAGCAGGTGTTAAGAGCATTCTCCTCTAAACCAGCCGGGAGCGGGTAGGGGAAAAGTGCCTTGTCTGGCTTCTCACCCTTCTTGTCTCCTCATCTGCAGGGTGACCTTGTTCCTCCCAGTGGCTTCAGCTGCAGCTGATTCTGACTCCAAGCTGATGCTTGGGAGTTTTGCCCAAGAGCAGGGGGTGCATTAGGACATGCTTGGAGCTCCACCCGCAGAGAGCGGGGAGCTCTGGCCAAGGGTTCGTAATGGAACTGAGGAATGGCTCAGGAAAGGGAGCTCTCAGCTGCCCCGTGTATTAGCAGGGGAGGCTTCAGTCCGTTGGGCTGTGCTGGAACTTTCAGGTGTTGCACTGTGGGATGGCGAAGGTGAAAGTGAAGGGTCTGGGTTTGCAGGAGCTGCGTGTTGTGTCATACCGTGGTGTAAGGCAGGTAAAGCACCTCCTTATTTACAGTGTTACATCGGCACAGTAATTTAGGGTGAACAGACGACTTCTGGCTGACAGGGATCAACTGCTGCAGTGATGCTGATCCCGTTGTGCAGTCCTGGCGCTGGTGTGGACCGTGGGTGCACAGGGTAGGAGGCAGAAACACCAGGCCCTGACCCGACCCTTCCTCCTCTTTGACGGCATCTCGGAAGCTTTATTCCGGCCCCTCAGAGGGCGTGCAGGGAGAAAGGCGTCCTCGGGGGCCGCCCTGCTGCGGGGTGCTGGGGCAGCGGGAGGCTTCTGCCCCGGGCAGCGGGACTGCTTTAGCACACACCCTGCCCGGCCCGGGCCCACTGGGGCTTGGCCTCTGTCTGGTCAGCGTGTTAGCCTGGGCAAAGCCCCCTGCTTGCCATGGTGTAGGAGAGCACTGGTCCCGCTCGTTGCCAAGCACATATTCACAGGGGCCCAGGTACCTGCATGGGGCTTGTACGGTCTCGGTGCTTCCATCCCTGTATGTGTTGCCATAGCCATGTCTGTGCATGTAGCCTGACACAGAGTGTCTGTAGATGTGTCTTGTCTGTATACACACAGCCTGTGTGCCTGCAGCCTCTGCTAAAGTTGCTGGGGGGCTTGCACCCTCCTCACTACATGTGTATGCTCTCACTCCTGTGCTTACAACGATCGATCATGTGTGTACATCCCTGACACCCAACCATGCATTCCAAGGTACGTCTTGTGTATGTAATGGACAGAAAAACATTGTTCCACTTGAGCACATCCGCTCAGCTACTACCCCCTTGCTCAGTTTGAAAAAAAAGGTATTCCATTTATTGCTTATAAAGAGCTTGAGGGATGTAAGCCAGCCGTACAGAACCACTGAGGGGCAATGGATAAGCTTTCTGCTTGCACTGGGTCTGCCAGCAAACACTAATCTTTGCCAGTGATTTACTTTTTAAACAAATCTGTTTTAAAAGGATATAGAAAGATATTAAAATAAAACCAAGCTAAAAGAACAGTCGTTAAATATTCCATTCATAAAATATACAGCAGCATGATCTAATGCACTGAAATACACAAACCGCCTGGGTAGATTCGGCTTATCTTTTGAGAGAAGAAAATATTTCAATAATAAATTAATCATCAGTTAAATTACTGTATGCATTCCATCTATATTCCATCCGATCCTATACCACCTTGGTTTTGTTTTGTGTGTATTGGGTTTGAACAAAGAGTTAGAGAAGACTTTTGCTTTAGAGACAGTGGCTGGGCTGCAGGTTTGTCAGCTGAATTAGCTGTGGTTCTTTGTAGCATCCCAGCTTCAGTAACTGTTTTTCCCTGATGAGTCCATGAGTGGTATTGATTTCCAATAATAAGCAGCTATATGGTGTGCATCCAGTGAAAGACGCCTAGCTGACTTTGGGCTCCCTTTCAATAGTCCCCTGACATTCCTGTGACCTTAGGGAGCAACAGCAATGCCCATGAACTTGAGTAATCCTCCAATCTCAATCAAATGCCCTGCTTAGAAACAAGACAAAACAGCTGTCGTAGCTTGTATGGTCATATCCAGTTTTTCAGTAGCTTTCTGCACCAGCATAAGGTCACGAACTCAGTGCTAGCTATGAACGAAGTCATTAGCAATATTCTAACATTTCTTCCACCCATTCCTCCCCTGGAGTACCTTGCACCTTGCAGCCATCTTTGGAAAGAATATACAGCATTGCTGCATCCCACACAGGCAAAATACATTCTCTGTTCTTGGAAGGGAACAGGCAACTTTGCAATGTTGTGAAGCATCATGTCACAACAGTTGAAGGCAGGAAGTAGAAAACTGCCAGCAACCCCCCCTATGTTCTGCTGAAATAATGCCAAAAGGGGCTAGGTAGTTTGTGACCAGCTGTGTTGAGATAGTCAGAGGGCTCATACTGGGATACAGAGTTTGATCCTTCTAAAGGTGCCGGGTTGGCTTGATGTACTATTAGTATTAGTATTGGTTCCCAAGCCTCTGCTCATCCATGCTTTCAGCAGCACCTCAGTGTGCCAGCCAGAAACTGATTCCTTTTATTTGGGAAGAGGTGCGGGAGCCATGGCACACTTGGCTGCTCTTGCAGTAGTCCCAGATGGACAGAGAGTGAGTGATTCACAGTTCTCATAGTCCTGAGCAAAAAGAAGGGACCATGTAAAGTTTGTTTTAAACAATCATTGTACTGCACGTACATGGCAAATTGTCAGAGCAGTTCTGGGCTGTCAAGCTTGTACTTGTCTTTTTGTAGCCCATTGATGATCTTGAAAGCAGAAAATATCCATAGCACATTGTGCTCTGGCCAACACATTTTCTGTGCAGGGACTTGGAAGTCAGGCTAGTGCAAAATGCGTGGACCGCATCTACGTGGATGGTGTCAGATGGCACATTCCCATCTCTTTTCATCTAACACAGAATAAAACTAGCTAATTACAAGCAAAGCTGTTCTAAACAGAAGTTGACAGTGCAGGCTTTGTTACCTTGAGTGAGATGGAAAATAGCCTTGGTCTTTTTAATAACGTTTCTGTTTGTGATTGAATATGATCCAATTGCTCTAATGGAGGAGAATATTATGCACAGCATGAGTCAGCAACATTTTCTTCCTGGAACAGCTGACAGCAAAGAAAGATCCCAAACTCTCTGCAGAAATATTCCTCCCCCCTAGATGAGGATCTGGACTGCATCCACCAGTACCTGCTGGTGCCTCCCTGTGAAATGGACCTGTACTTGTCTGACTGGACAAGTCAGACCTGGACCTGGACTTGTCTGAATGGAACCATTCAGAGTTCATTCAAGGTTAGAAGATACGACTCAATGTGCAGCAGTAGTAGGGGAGGCCAGTTGCAGAAGTTCTAAGTGCCAGTGCATGTTCCAGCAGTGGGGAGCTTGGAAATGAGGCCCCCGACAGCCCTGGCAATGGGAAGGGGATAACTATTCCAAATGCTTAGGCTCAGCTGAGGTCATCCAGGAAACCAGACAAGGCTGTATCTTGCAAAATACCAATCTATAGCCACCAGCTAACTGCTGGTTGGGAGCGGATTTGAAAGCTACCGATCAATAGATGCACTCTCCATTCTGTGATAGGAAAAAAATAGACCAAAAATTCTTGTCCTGTTAGGATGATTTAAATGAGGTGATGTCTTTTCAAATACTAAATCTTTGAAGCATGCAATGGGCTCGTAGGTAAAAGGTCTTTTCCAAGCTGGTTGATTCTGTGATGGACTTCAGTGCAAAGATGCCAAGAATGAGTTTTCCCTGCTTTAGGACGTACTCTCTCAGAGGTTAACCCTCCTACCTACTGAGGTTGCCCTGTTGTAGTTTGTTTTGTGTTGAGAACAACCATCTGATAAGCATTCCAGCAGGTGAAAGGCTGTGCACAGAAACAGGCCTGGCATCTGAACAGTCCCCCCTGTACAAATCCATACTTCCACTGAAAAAATGTTTGCCAAGCAAAGCTACCCTCTGATAAGCAATCCCAAGTTTTGGATTTACTTTTGCTCTTTCCGTTGTGGCTGTCGGATATTTGCTGCCATTGGATAAAGTTTCTGGCAGCTACCAAGTGATTAGCTGTGGTGGGATCCAACATTTTCTTATGAAATGAGCATTTCTGCCAAAGGTGCCAGCCCAAAGCACAGCATTGCTGCTTTTTAAAGAATCCAGACATATTGAACCACCTAACTCACTCCTTGTTCAATGCCACGTCACCCAGCCTCCTCCCTGCTCTATGCTCAGGTCAGTCCGTGTGCCAAAGGCTTCTTTCCTGTGAGCTGAGACCCTGCTCTGCGCCAGACCACATCCACTGGGGTCTCTGTTCTCCAACCTGGACCTCAGGGGAGAGGAAGGGATGTGGGCACAAAGGCAAGAGCTGCATTTCACGAAGTTCCTGCCAGTGTTTAGAAAGTTTACAGCAGAGCCCCAGACCTTAAGAGAACAGTGTGATTGCCACAAAGAACAGTGTGGGAAAACCAATATACATGCATGTGCAGCCCTCCCACACACATACTGACTACCCCAGATATAGGCATGCCCACAGATCAGCACCTACACACAAATGTTTTTGACACACTTATTCTCAGCATCCTGTTCTCTCACAGCAGCCTCAGTTGGAGGGAGGGAGAAAATATGTTCCTTCTAACCTAATCTTCTAATGACCCTTCTGCCAACTCCACTTTCGTGCCTGTCTCTAAGCTGCGTGTGGTGGTGATGGGAACAAGATTCTGATGTAGACAGTGATTTTCCTCCTCAGAAGTCAGCAGGGTCTGTCTGCTGGATTGTGATGTGCTGCCCAATTGATCCAGAGCAAATAAGGAGGTAAGAAAATTGTTTACAATTGCATCCTTTGGGCCCCTTGCAGCTCTGCCAGAGTTCTTGTAGAGTTGAAAGATTGTGACTGTGCTGAAAACGCAGTGCAAGCAGGCTTCCATCACCTCTTCTCTTCCTGGACTGCAAACTCCCTGCCAAGCCTGGCAGAGGTCTCAGCCCTCTCACTCTGACCTGTGCATTTCACACAGCTGCCTGCAACTGCAAGGAAGAAAAGCAGGAGAGCAGGCAGACACAGCAGCATGCCATGGTGGCTGGCTCTGAATGCTCTGGTACGAGCGAGTATTTAGAGGATGACCATCTCAACTTTTGTTGGGAGATTTTTAGAGCCCCTGTAAAACACGTTCAGTGGCTGTCTTCCAAAGCTGTCCATGGTAGTCTGGGGGCTGTGATGGATTCTGCTGGCATGAGATGCCTGATTCTGTTGCTCTGCTCTTTCTGTCTGGGAGGATGCAGGAGATGGGCACTTCTCAATTGCAGGGCATTCCTGGCCTCCACACTGCCTGTCAAGGGGAGATTCATTAGCAGCAGGGAGGCAGTTCTCTCTCCTCTGTGCTCTGGAATTGGAGTCGTTTGTCTTACGAAGGAGCCCAGGTGCCTCACTTGCTGTGTGGCAGCTTCTGCTCAAGGGAGACAAGCACTTTGTCAATAAACAAGGAGCCTGGGGAATGGCTCCAGCTGAACAGAGAACATTATTAACGACCAGCTCTTTGGCCAAGAGTAGATCAGCCTCCCACTATCTGCTTCAAGAGGGGAAGGAGAAATAGAGCTGAAGATGGCAGTCTTGAGAAGAGCTGAGAGTTTCAGCATCCTCCTGCAGTGTCCCCTGCTGAGAGGCCCAGGGCTGGTCCAGCCCCCAGGGAGTGACTGTACATTTCCCCAGCATCAGGGGTCTTCAAACTGTGACAGCAGGAGACAGGCCCAGCTCAGGAACAGTTTTGCTTTCCAGCCCACCATGGGTGAGCTCTGCTATGGAGATCTTCCAGACCAGAACCTCCCCATCCCTTCTGTCCTGTTCTCAAGTCTGCTCTGGTGCAAGGGGTGTCTTCCAGTATCTGCTACTGCAGCTTCTTTCTTTGGAGGGCCTGTGGATCTTTGTACAGGTCCTTTCCAGGCCATCCAGTGAAGAAGGCATTGAGGGAATCTGGGGGGAGGCTGTTCCACTGCCTTCACTCTTGGGAAGTGGTTAGCACAAGGAAGAGCGAGAAACACTGTCCTGCATGGCTGTGACTGGAACTGGATAATTTGTTGACTCTTGTCATGGCTGGACTCCTAAACTCATCTCCTCAGGTGGAAGAAGCCTCTAAGCTATAAAGAAACTGTCGATTCACCCTACAATCATTCTTAATTTGCCACAGCACCATCAGGATGGAAGCAGGGAAATCCCTGCTTTGTTGTGACATTGACAGGTCATTCTTCTCTGTCCTTAGCTGCCAGGAGAGCGAGTCCTTGGCTTCTGCACAAAAAGCCTGTGGTGCAAGCATTCAGTCTATGGGTCGCGTCTTTGTAAAGCGTTTTGTTTGGAACCACGCTCACAAAGAAAGTTGTCAAGTCTTTCAGCTGAACACATGAGTCCAACCAGCCTGCTGCATAGACATGGTGTAGCATCAGTGTTACTTTGGTCTTCACAGGTCTTGAAGGTCTTCGTGCCATGGCTTCTTATCATTCTGGAGCTGCAGCTGCTGTGGCTTCCTAGCTAAGGGTGCATTCACCATCCTGTTCAGATCCTGTTGCCTGCGTGTGATGGTGAGCTTTTAATGCATTTAAATCTCTTTTCAGACTGAATGCTTTTATGTTCAGCCTGAGATCAGAGGGAAATGTACCGGGGACTCACCCCTTTTGTTTCAGAGGTTATTCTTTCAGAGGCCTAAGTCCAGAGTTCGGAGCTGACTGTAGCTTAATGAGCCTCTTAGCCTTGGATTGCCTCTGGGACTTGGGTGCATGGCAATGGAACGGATGGATATGACATCCAAATTCTTTGCTTCACATTATCCAGCCTAGGGCTGCTCAGATTTAGGATTCAGCTTTGAGCCCCTCGTTGGCAGATTTGTGCAGGTAAACCACCAGCTGACTTGTACTTCAGAGAGCTGGAAAAACTTTACCGCAAGACTGGCTCAAGGTCTCTCCCTTGTGGTTAAACGCTACTAGCCTGGGGCTGAGTGCTGTAGGGCCCCCGGACTGCTGCCTCCGTGGCAGGAAAAGAATGAGAGACTTCTGCTATTTATAAGCTGAAACAGGTCCCACCCAGATAAATGGTCCATTTCTGCTCCAAACCAGCTCTGGACTCTGCTCCAAGCCCCTAAGTGGATTGCCTTCTGGCCAGCCGCGCTCTCTAGTGATTGAAAATCCGAGAGGAGTTAGAAGGGGGGTGGGTAGGGATGCGATGTTCAGAGGCTCTGTGCACCCAAACTAGCTGGATTCACTGAACTCATCACTGAAATCATTTCTTGCTGTGCGTCTCTCTTTTAATTCCCCCCAAATCAGCCCTCTTCCATGAGTGAAACAATCTTGCCTGGAGATTGAGGGGGGTGGGAGGGATTTGAACATTAATCTGATGTAGATTATACACCCGCCTCCCTCTCTCTCCCCTTCTCACTCTCTCTCTCTCTCCCTCTCTTTCTGTCTGTTTCTCTCCCCTCCCTCTCCTTCCTGCTTCATCTCTTCAAGAAAGTGAACATAAAGTAAAAACACAGAGAGAGGCAGAGAGAGAAAAAGCTCCCTGAAGAGGGAAGCCCCAGCAGCCAGTAGCTGTTTGGATTTGCCTGGCACTGCCTTTCTTGCTTTGCTCCCAAGGAATACCTTTAATGGGATCAGTTGCTTCAGTTCCTTTATAACCAAGTCCACCCGAAAGGCAGACTCAACATATTATGGGCAACTGTGTGAAGTCTCCACTGAGAAACCTCTCTAAAAAGGTATGTTCCCTGAATCAAAGTGTGTTGTGTGTTTCCAGCCCTGCTTCTTGGGATGGGCAGAATGGAATGGGAGGTGGGAGAAACATAGAGGTGTGTGCGAAGGGTTCAGCTCTTTTCACCAGACTTCTTTTCTGTAAGAGCTGCTCGTGCAAGAGCAGCCGTTAAAGCCATAACGTGTGTAAATCAATGTGTGGGTATGCATGCACAGGAATAGGCTTGTCTCCTGCTGCGTGTGTGTACATAGCAGTCCTCTGGGTATGTGCAAGCGTGTGCTTGTCAATGTCCATAGTATGCTGCCACACGCCTTCTGTAGGGGCACCTTAATGTATGTGTGTGTGTGTGAGTTTGTGTGCATGTGCTTCAGTTGGAAGGTGTTGGCATGAGTCTAGTTGTGTGTCGCTCCCGTAGGGACATCTCGTCATGTACATGGGAATGGGTGCATGTATTATATTCCATTGTTGTGTGAAAGTACACACACCTAATGAGCCCATCTGAAGTACACGTGTGTCCTTTGTGCTCTGTGTCTCTATGTACACATCCTGAGGTGTGTGAGCAGGCGTGCAGGGTTTGTTGTGAGTGTATAGGGTCACACACAGATCCCTGCTTGTACGGCACTCTGTGTGTGTGTGCCTGCTGGTGGATGTCCTTATCAACATCTGTATGTAGGCATACATGCATTTTATGTATCCATCCTTGCATACACACACGTCTGGTTTTGTTGGTATGTGTTTGGGTACAGAAGCATGTTTTTTTCTGTGATCCATTTGTCCATGCCTCTGTTTGTGAGTAGATGCACTGGGCCCTGGCTGCATGTGCATGCATCATGTTGCACATCAGCACAGCCCATGTGTCCACATGCTTGGGCCCAGCTGGAGTTCATCTGCAAGCTGCCATGTATATCTGTTAGGCTTCAACCCGTGGTCTGCTCCGTGCTGAGGTTTTGCAGTGATCCCAGGACAAATTAGATTCAGGAACGATGCTGCTGTTAGGGAGTAGATTGAAATGGGAATGACGTGTCCTGGAAAAATTTCTTGTTTCACTGAGAAAGGTCTTGAAGCACCATGTACCTGTCAGCCACACTGTTCTCACTTACTGCTGCTGCAAAGCTAACAACTCAGCAAGAAGCTGTGCACATCACTCCTTGTAAATGAAAAAGTTATGTTAAGCATCCTAAGTATTGCAGTGAAGAACACTGAGGAGGTCTCTTGAGACCTTGCTGACAATGAGGTGCCACTGCCATCAGGGAGACCTTGCCCCCGGGGAAAGTCCCTCTGAGGGGAACTCTTGGGTGGAGAACCTCCCTAACAGGGAGTTTCTTTTGGTCAGAGATTTACCTCTTCTGTGTAGAAACACAGTTTGCTTTTACCTTAGCTGCTGTGAGCAGAGCCAGTTATAGCACCGTGCTGCTGTGGGGGAGCTGGGACACACAGGATGGGGATTCATCACCAGACAGCGAGGCAGTGCTGAGACCATTCCCTAAGTCAGGGTGACCTTCAGGGAGAGGCAGAAGTAGCTGAAATTCACCCAAATGTTGCACATATGAAAAAACCAATTTGGCTGCTTGTAGGATGCCTCCAACTCGCAATAAAAGGCATTGGCTGCAGCTGTGCTCAACATGATCGAGGCAACTGCAATTAAAGAATGACGTGTGGCCAGGCTGCTTGAATCCAAATGGATTCAAGAATGTATGAGCTCTGTCATCAGTCTTTTAGGTAATTTATGCTTTATTCCTAAAAGCTGCTTCAAATAACACACACTGTGCCTAGTTAGAAGGCCTGGGACAGCAGAACTACAGAGAGAAAGTTGCAGAGCTGAATTAGAGTATTTCTCAGACATTACTCCAGCTAGCCATGTATTAAGGCCTCAGGCACTCATCCCAGCAGGTCCTGGGTCCCTGCTGTTCTTGTGATCACAACACACAATTATACTGGAGACTTTGCAGATCTGTCTTAACATAGAATTATAAAATAGTTTGGGTTAACCTTTCACAACCTCACTTGGCTGTTTTGTAATCCTGGTCTTTTTTCTCAGATTTTAGCTTGGGCAAACTCATTTTGGTGAAATGGTAAAGAGGAGGGACTGTAGCCACGTGTGTGAAAGCTGCTTTTGGGTTACAGACTTATCTCTTGAATACATGGCACTGGCTGGCTTGATCTGGGGCTGGCTGGCATGGGGGTACCATGCTGGTTCGGGTGGCAGTGCTCAGTGTTTCAGTGTCCCCCTGGTGATGCCAGCAGCCAGCCTGGCTGCCCTTCCCTCTGTGAGGCACTGGTGTCAGGATGAAGCCCCTTTGGGCTTGCTGCTCTGTGAAGTCCCTCTGACACGCAGGCAGGAAAATGAAGTGAGCCCTGTTGTGCAGAAAGGAAAAGCTTTGGCTAACCCTAACCCTANGCTGCTCTGTGAAGTCCCTCTGACACGCAGGCAGGAAAATGAAGTGAGCCCTGTTGTGCAGAAAGGAAAAGCTTTGGCATCTAGGTCTCTCACTTTGCCACCCATCACCACCACCGCAGCCATCTCTAAATCAACGTGTTCCCTTCCCTCTCTGCAGTCTGCCAGNGACACGCAGGCAGGAAACAGGAAAATGAAGTGAGCCCTGTTGTGCAGAAAGGAAAAGCTTTGGCTAACCCTAACCCTAACCCATCACCACCACCGCAGCCATCTCTAAATCAACGTGTTCCCTTCCCTCTCTGCAGTCTGCCAGTCTGACACAGCCAAGGGCTGGACTCTGCTAGGAAGGGTAGTGGCCCTTTGCTCAGGGAAAGGACAGGGAAAGCCTGAGCTTCCCAGTCCTGTCCTTGCATTTTCCTTGCCATGCATGCTGCTGTTTCCCCTGTAATGGGCAGCTGACATTGCTTTGCCCTGAGCCCATATCACAGCTCCCTTTGTGGCTCTGCTTTGCTGTAGGAGGAACATGGTGGAAGGAACTTGAGGTGATACTTGCAGGAGAAACCAGGGGATGCTGCTGGCAGAGGAAGCATCAAATGCCACAAATCCTATCTGCAGCAGCCCCTATTGGGCTCTCGCTGAGCCAGGTGCCTTGTCCTGGTGCTGCGGTGGGATGTCTCGTCAGGATCCTTGGTGGCTCTTGGCAACTGCTTCATCACCTGCCAATCTCTTTCCACACAGGAAAGTAATGGGATGACTGTTATGTAGTGCTGCTTTGTGGCTTGGTAAGAAACTCCGTTGACTGGAAAGGCCAGCAAACAAGCATCAGGGGCTGTGGGGCCTTCAGTCTTTCCCATAGCTTCACTGGAGTTAAACCCAGAATTGATGTGGACTGTTTTAAGTGATTCACAGTATTTGGTGTATTAAACTGAAAAATGTGCCAGGAAATAAAGCTGATAATTTTGAAAATACATTGCACTGATAGCACCAAGCTGTGCAGTTCAACACAGATGTCTTGACATTTAGCTGAGCTGGTAAAATACCATTTGTGGACGGATGCTCGTCTTTCAGGTTTGTAAGGACAAGTGTCCTATGTGTCAGGTTTAATCAGAGGCCGATTCCTTCCTCATCCATGACTGCAATGAAACTGCTCTCCTGCTTCATCATTTTCTTTCTCCATGGTTTGCTTTTTGAGTTGTTTTTGTTTTGATGCTTGATATTCACATGACATTATACATGAGCAGATTGGTATAAGACTATACAAAAAGGCAAACTCCAAACCATGTGTGCAATGTAATAGCACATGGCAGATGCAGTAAGTAGATACAATAGGCTTGGACAAGTGTGAATGGGGCATGTGTGTATATCTGGTCTTTTAGCCTGAAAAGGCACCTCAGGCTTTATGGAAAGGTTTAATAGAGACAATGACAATTGACAGAGCTTCTCTGATCACCCCTGGGAGCATGGTCTGTAGAAGTAGAATCATTCCTGAAGAGGAATCTGATGTGTGATTAATGTTTATTCTATAAAACCAAGGGTCCTGTGGGTTGTGCTGGCTTTTTATAGCTGCATGGGAATATCAGGATAAGAGTTTTGTTGCAGAGCCAGGGAAATGCATTTCTATAAAAGGAAAGCAGTGCCTCCTTATAAAATCCAGTGCTGTTCTGGAGCCACAGCTTAGCAGGACGTGTGCAGCTGCAAACAGACAAAAATGTGGTGCCCGTGCCTCATCTCCACTTTGGGACTGTCAGTGATTAGAAGAGGCCAGTGCAGTAAGTGCCTGAGACCCCGAGGATGTAACTAATTAGAAGTGACCCTGCAGTTGGCAGAGCCACCTGATGCTGTAAATGGCCTTCTAATAACATTACAAAGCGTGTGATGCTGTGTGGCTGGAATGTGATGTGGAGCCTCACGCAGTGCCTTTGTGCAGGCTCTGCCTGGTCTCCTGGGGGTGCCCTCGCTTCACCCTGGGCACTGGGTGGCACATGTACTGTTAGGTTGGGCAGCGCTTGCCCTTTGCAGCTCATTCAAGGGATTGTTAATGCTGGGACCGATGGTGGGAGCACGTCCCTTTTGGCTGTGTCTGGGTAGATGTGAGCAGTGCTGAGAGTTTGATGTCGTTTCAAAGCAAAATTCTCCTGGTTGCTTGTACTTCTATCAGCTTTTGGAAGTGAACTCCTGGACTTACTGCTTCTGTACAAATCCTCATAGAGCTGTGGGGGGGACGCAGTGTGGACCAGATGAAGGAAATGTAGCAATAATGTCTCTGCGAGGCGGTTCAGTAGAACTTCAGAGGAAGGGCTGGGCGAGATGGGGAGGTAACATCCTCTGTTGTGTTGTTTGCTTGTTGGCTGGGAAGATCCGCCATGAGGAGAAGACGTGCTATAAGGCTGTCCAGACGAGTGAAGAGGGGCCGTCGGCTTGCGAGTACCAGGGTCCGCTCATGGTGCTGGCCCAGAACTGCGCCGTCATGCACAACCTGCTGGGGCCAGCATGCATCTTCCTGAGGAAGGGCTTCGCAGAAAACAGGCAGCCTGTACGTAAGTTACACCCAGCCGGGCGAGATGTGCACAAAGCCATGTGGATGTGAGCAGGGGATGCGGAGCTGCCCACGTGCTCCATCTCTGTGGAGCTCTGTAACCCCCAGCCCTGGGTCTCGAGCATCCCGGCTCCAGCTCCAAGTGCAGATACAATCATAGGCAAATGTCTAAGTTGAAGGATGTGCAGAGATACCCCCCGTGCCTAAGCACCAAGAAAGGAGGATTCTAAAAATGCAGCTATGGAAGTTAGATCCAAGCCTACACTCAAGCAGGCATAATCATATGGACTCAGGAGAAGGACTTAGGACTTCAGGATTTACGTAATCCTATGGACTCAGGAGGAGTCCACTGTTCAAAGCTGCTATTCCAGCAAGACATCCACATTTCATTCCAAGAGGCTCAGATTGGCATTTAAGACCTAAATAGCCACTTAAATGCAAATCAGAGCATCCGTATTGGGCACAAGCTGTCCATATTTGATACTGTTCCTATCAGCTTACAGTGAGCACACCAGTACCAGCAGGAATAAGCATGCATCTGCCTCCTCGTAGATACCCAAATGCGTATCTCTTACACGCTATCATACCCAGCCTGACACTGCAGCAATCCCAGCCAGATAAACCAAAGAACATCAGTCTGTGCTTATAGTTGCAGATAGTGCTTAGACTAACAGGAGCTATTACCCATATACACGCAGAGATAGCAAAACCACATCTGTCCATTCAGTTCCACCTGTTTGTAACTATGTGTTCATATGCAGCTAATGAATGCATTTATATCCAAACAATACAAATATGTGTTTGTATGTAAATTCAAATATATGCACTTGGACATGTTAAATATACATCGATATGCACCTCAGCACTATACCTTTAAGAGAAGTAAACCATACTTTTTACATAAACATTTAATTCCTATATTAGCATGAGTTTAAAGACATAGACAAATGTATGATTAGCACAGTTTTTATGGATATGTATGAATGAATATGTGCATTGTCAGGCATTCACCTGGTGCAGTCCATGTTCCTGTGGTGAAACAAAGCTTGCCCCAGTTACCTGAGGGTCAGAGCTTTCCTGCCTCTGTAAGAAATCTCTGTTTTGTGCATTGGTATGATTATCTAGAGCTTTATGAGGCACCTAGGGCTTTATTTCTGAAACACCTTCTTCAACCAGCAACACAAAAAATAGTCGTTATTTGTCATAGGGCTTTTGTTCTTCCTAACCTTCAGCCACTGAGTGATCACATATTCCTTGTGCCACTTCACTAGAACACAAACCAATATTCTCACACAAGCACATTTGCTGGCATGCACAGAGCCACCTGGTATAGGAGAGAGGTCCAGCTCTCTCATGGGGGGCTCACAGCTGGACAGGTATCCATCCTGCTTAGGCTGTGGAAACTCACAGTGCCCTAAGAAGCTTCCAAAATAGGATTAGTGATGTCTGTAACTACCCTGGTGTAGAGTAAGTGCATCTGATAAACAGCTTTACTTTTACATGCTCTCTAAACCAACAGGATTTATTGTGCATAGAGAAGAAAATAAATTAGGGTAAAACCATTATGTATAATGTACTCTCTGAGGGTCACCTCTGCTCATATCTAGGATCTAAACTCTGAAGAGTTTTATTCCTCTTTCCATATGTTCTCCAAAAGCTGTAGAGTGATTCAGCCCATTTCTTCCCAAGCAATTTTCCTCCTTTATCATTTTAGGGGCTCTTCTTTCAAATTTAAAACAGAAAACCTCTTCATGACGTTAGTTATTGCTTGAGTCAGATTTTTGGAGGGACGTAAGCCCTCCCCCTCCTTTTGCATTTGCAGCCTGTGGCTCTCTGATGCTACAATCTGCATGTGCAAAGATATGCTGAGCGCCCTGCAAACACAAATGCCTTGATGTGCAGAATTAGAGCTGATGCTGAAGCCCCCACTTCCGGCACGTGTCACTTGTGTCGGCTACAGTGTGGTCTTCAGTGCGTGAGGAGGACGATGCTCTTGTGATGACTGTGCTAGAGGAAGGCGCTCTCACAAGACCACAGGCCCTGTGGGTGCATCAGGGCACCCTTTGCACCATGGCAATCATACCCTACGTCTGCTGCCGTGCCGAGCTGCTGGCACACAGCAGGATCCCCAGGGATTGACGTCTGCATGCTCTGGAATGAGGTGCACAAGGTGTTGGTACTGATCATCCGTGGTTTTCATCTGCTGTTTATCTAAGGCAGGAGGGCAGTAATGCCTCCTCCATCCCGTCTGAGGAGTTTGAATTGTTTTATTCCTTGCTGTTGATGAAAGCAGAACAAATGGGATGACATGTTTGAAAATACCAGTTCTGTGAAGGATGAAATGGCAGAGCCAGCGCGCTCCAACAGTTCCATCCAGCACAGAGATGCCTCTGGGAAGGTTATGAGTGGCAAGCTGGTCGTTTCTCTGGCACAGCCCACTTCTGCACAGACGTAAACCAGTGTGTGTCCTAGTTTGCTATGCACTCTGAGCAGCTGCCATTAGAGTTTCCAGAGGAGCCTGTGGTTAAATAACAAAGGATCATCCTCAAACTGATCAAAGGCACCATCTCCAGGGACATGTGGTGAGGCTGGAGGACACCTGGAAGGCAAGGAGAAATCCCCCATGGTTAAGGGGAAAAGCCAAGAGTGAGACGACAAAAGAGATCGTGTTTCTGTGTTTCCAAATTCTCAGATGTTTTGGATTTGCCTGGGAGCCATGAAAGGAATTAGAAAGGGCCTTTAAACCAGAAAGCAGTGCATTTCCATGCTCATCTCTTCTTCCTGGTGCAGTGTTGGAATTTTCCTATACTCTTTTATATCCTTCCCCTTCTTCCAAGAAATTCAGATTGGATGTTTGAAGTTGCAGTGTTTCCTGAACATGGTGAATCCTTGTCCTGTTTTGTTTGTAGATGACCTTGATGATGTATATGTCATGTGTCTGCCTTCATACGCTTGTATATGGAGTTGAGGTTGGGGAAGGGAGAAGTTCCTACCTTTTTGTGGGGACTAACTTTAGAAGATGGGTTGGGATGTGGGCTGAAAGAGAGTTTGTGGCTGTTGCTGTCATGCCAGAAGGGCAGGTGTCAAGCAGTGATCCAAGCAGATGATTGTATAGACCTGCTGGTTACAGGAACTGCTTCTGGCTGTTTTGATCTGGCTCTGTTAGCGGGAGCTGCAGTAGGAAATGCATTCAGAACTCTAGAAGAGATCATAACTGCTGCAGGGACAGTGTCTGCTCCAGGACTTGGTGCTGGGGAATGACATAGGAGCTTCATGAATGTGCTCATAGTACCATCAGGTAGGGAGGCCACGTATTGCTGTGCTGGCCCAGGTCTCTTCTGTTTTGGGGGAGCACCAGACATCCCCTGTCAGCAGATGAGAGGGAGAGCAGCTTCCACAGGAAAGTGTGCAGGAGAACACCCCTGCCTTTGGTGAGGAGAGCTGGGGAGCCTTGGCAGGTAGATGGTATTAAACATGTCATCACCTTCTTGTTTCTTCTCTCACTTTCTGGCTTGTCCCAGAACTCTTTGCACCAGTAAGTGCTGTTCTTAAACTGTGTGTTTGGCAAGCAAACAGCTTTAATGTAATGTTTTCTTGTCTTGCAGGATAGAGAACTGCGTCCAGAAGAAATTGAAGGTAAAATTTGTCACTTCTGTGTCGCCTTTTTCCCTGCCCAGGGAAAACCTGCTCCTACTGGCAGGCCCTTCCAGCTTGACCCCCATGGGTAAAATATGTTGGGGCAAACTGAGGGAGATGATTAATGGAATAATTCCTGGAAACCCCAGCAAAAGGAAACAACAAGAGTGCTGACTGTGAAGGAATTTGCATCCATTCCAGCTTCTTCAGGGTGGGAGGATAAGTAAAGTAGTGGGATATTGGCTGTCAGAGAACTGCTGTGCACCCCAGGTCCCACAGAAAGTGTTGTAGAGTGCGATACAATAGTATATGACTCCAGGGAAGCTGTTTTCTCTACTAATCCCTACTGTAAGGGCTATATAATATAGTGAAAGGCTAGAAGACGGGAAAACTTACTAGCTTCAGTTGCTTTAGGTAGTGCAGTTTCGTAATGATCAATTTGTGACACTTGTAGTCCAAGCAAGCTTTCCTGTAAGGGATGGGTCAGCAGTGCTGCTGGTACAGGAGTTTAACATTGCTCCAGTCACTGGTCTTTACACGGAGATCTGCAAAGGGAACATCAGGACTATCTTAGGGAGTCTGGCCTCATAAAGTGCTGCTGATTCTTGGAGGTTTCTTGGAAAAGTTATTTCAAGCTGTCACTGACAATATTGTTCTTTCTGGATCTACTCCCACAGAATTAAGAGAAGCCTTTAAGGAGTTTGATAAAGACAAGGATGGGTTTATTAACTGCAGGGACCTGGGGAACTGCATGCGAACCATGGGCTACATGCCTACGGAGATGGAGCTAATAGAGCTATCTCAGCAGATCAACATGAACTGTGAGTAACATCCAGCTAGCTGTGCCTCCCTGTTGCTGCTGTGTCCTGCATCATTGCATCAGGCTTTCTCAGTCTCCTGCTGTCTCTTTTCCTTTGGATTCAGTCCCCCAGACTCCCTCTTTTGGTTCTCATTTTCACTCTCCGTCATCTCTTCTGTTCATTTGCGGTCCCCAGGAGCTGATGCCTTTGTTTCTTGCTTAACAAAGGGATTGTGTGGACTGTTCTGTATGGGAACAGTGAGCAGAAGGGTTGTCCTTCATGCTTGTGCTGTCAGGTATAAAACTCCTCTTGATGTGGGCAGTTAGACATCAATGGTTGTGGGAGTTGTTTTATTGAACCTGTTGTCAGCTGGTGTCAGACCGAAGAAAGAGCCTAGGAAGATGGAGAGGCTTTGGTCAGATGGGTGATGGATGGGCTGTTCACTCTGTGGTGGTTTGTGGATCAGCTGTGTGCCTGGGGATGGGCTGTGAGCAAGTTGTGCTGGCAGTGTCAGGTGGGAGCAGCTGCTGGAGTTATGGAAGTATGTGACAGATGTGTCATATTCACTGTGTTTGTGCTCCTTGTCTTTCATCATCATCTTTTGTTGCCTCGTACCTGTGGCAGTGCAGGGTGCGAAAAAGGGTGTTCAGTGCATGTTGTTTCTGATACATGATGATGTAAACAGGACAACTGACATGGTGAGGGGAAGGAAAACAGTTGTTATATACACAGCCAGGCACACACAAAAGCTGCATCTGTGGCGGTGTTCAAGGCCAGGTTGGACAGAGCCTTGGGTGTCATGGTTTAGTGTGAGGTGTCCTTGTCCATGGCAGAGGGGCTGGAACTGGATGATCTTAAGGTCCTTTCCAACCCAAATCATTCTGTATTTTATAACCCTGGCACACAAGCACTTAGGAATTTGAGAGTGTTACTGCTGGCTTTTAAATAGGGACAATAAGAAAAATGCCTGATGCCATGAATGAGCAGTTGGACATACATTAGTACTACTAATGCAGCAAGATTCCACCACTGCTGCAGGGCACTGCCCAGGCCATGCAGGAACATTATGCTGTGCCTTTGCCGTACCCTTTGGTTCAGGTGCAGCAGAGGTTTGCTATAAGCACTAGAAATGATCAAGCCTCTAAATTGTAGTATATGATGCCGTAAGGATGTGACAGTCCATGGCAGCCTAGGAAGCAATAGCTTGGGCTCATTCCATCTAACCCACAATCCAGAAAATACAAAACCAGTGTAAAACTAACTCTGCTTTTCCTTCCACTGTCCTGCACCTTCTGTGCTTTGCTTCCTGGAGAACCAACGGGGCTCACAGAAGTGCAAAGTGAGTGCTAGGCTTGGCTAATGTATGGAGTTCTTACATACAGTGTTTTATCTTGTCCCAAGTGGGTGGCCATGTGGATTTTGAAGATTTTGTTGAGCTGATGGGACCAAAGCTGCTAGCAGAAACTGCAGACATGATTGGTGTAAAAGAGCTCCGTGATGCCTTCAGAGAGGTGAGTGTTCCTTACTGTGTGCCCCCAGAGAGGTGAGCAACAAGAGACAGGAAGGAGAGAAACCTGCTGGGAAGAGGAGGAGAAAGAGCAGTGCAAGACAGAGAAAGAGCCAAGCCAGGCATGAAACAAGGGAGGAGCAGAGAAAGCCACTAAGATAAGGCAACCCTTATCTTAGGCAAGAAAGAGAAAAGCTGGTGCAGACACAGCAGTTACGAGGGGTTTCTGAGGAGAAAACAGACTGGATCCAAAAGGCATGCAAAGGAGGAAAAGGAGGGACACAAAAGAAATGCAGGAAAACCAGGGCACTTGGGAGCAGGACAGTACAAAATACAGCCCAGAGCAAGATCCATTTCCATTAAGTGTATTTCCCCTGATGGTACGTTTCATGTACTCACAGTTTGACACCAATGGTGATGGGGAGATCAGCACCAGTGAGCTGCGAGAAGCCATGAAGAAGCTTCTAGGGCAGCAAGTGGGCCATCGGGATATTGAAGAGATCATCCGGGATGTGGATCTGAATGGAGATGGACGTGTTGATTTTGAAGGTGAGAAGCAATGAATGCTCCATGGCCATCCACTCTGGGGTGAGTCAGAGTTTCAGCTCAGAGACAGAAGCAGAAGGGAAGATTTGCATGCTCAGGGCCCAGGTATCTGAAGTATGGAGAAACCCACAAGATTTTCTTTCCTAGTCATCTGAGGAAAATGAAGAACATTGGCCCCACAGGAAATTCCTCAGCTGAAGTATTCATTTGTGTATCATCTCTTGCTGCATCTCAGTTTCAATTGTGTCTTCATAATCCTAGCATGGTAAGAGAAATGCCTTGTCACAGAGAAGGAGATTTGGGTGCACACATGCTGTGGCAGCCTTCTTTTTATGGGACAATAAATCTATTGCAGAAGCTGTGAGGAGGCTAGATTGGTTTGGAGAATGCATTGCAGCCTCCATTCCCTCTGGCTCACCTTGTTATCTGGGTTTATAGAGAATTTGTTTCTGTGCCTTTATGCCAGATACGCTTACTGGGACTGCAGATATCTGATCTGGAGGTGTCTTGTTAAATCCTAGAGATAACTCATTTCTTCTCCCACTTTTCATGCCAGAAGGACTTGGGAAAAACAGAGTGCTATTAGCCATGGCAGGAGCAGTATTAATAGAGCTCAGTGTTTCTGGCAAGGGAAGCAGTTGATACCAGACAGCTAAGCGGATATAAGAGCTGGAAGGTGTGAGAGTGTGGCAGGCTGCTGTTTTCCTAGTGCAAATCCAGACATCCCTTTGCAGTAAGAGTGAAGAACTAGAGAATTGAAATTAAATAGCCTTTTTTTTTTTTTGGCTCAGAGCATTCCTGGGGCTCCCACATGACACAGAGTCTCTGTCCTTAGGGTTACTGAAGCTTCTGAGGGCTTCGAAAACTAGAAGTGTCTCCCTCGAAATGGGAGCTGCNAAAGCCCTTTGGAGTAAGGGTGAAGAACTAGAGAATTGAAATTAAATAGCCTTTTTTTTTTTTGGCTCAGAGCATTCCTGGGTCTCCCACATGACACAGAGTCTCTGTCCTTAGGGTTACTGAAGCTTCTGAGGGCTTCGAAAACTAGAAGTGTCTCCCTAGAAAGTATCTGGTAGCTGCAGTTGTTCTAATGCACTGGCTGATTACATGACAGTAGCTCTCCTTGTTTCTTACAGCTGAATTATGTTAGACAGCTAAACTACATGGAATGCTATCCCAGTATCATTTTCTCTGTGAGTTACTGCTTTAGTTATCAAAGGACAGCTCCATCAATGGAAAAGGAGAAGTCAAGGGAGGATAATTTCCACTGCCCTCCTTTTTGCAGAGTTATTAGTTCCTTGGCAATTCAAGTGCAGAATGAAAACACATTTATACCTGATGGCATTTACACTCCATTTGAACAATTGTGATGGACTTCACAAGCTGCAGGATGGTTAAGAAATAGATCTAGGGTAGCCTTACAGTTAGCCATCAAAGTAAACTTTTCTCTGTAAAAATGCTGGTACCTACCAAAACACTAGTGCTTTCCCACAATGCTGTCTCTGTGAAGTGGCAAGCTTACTATGAAACCATACTGTGTTCCCAAGATTATAAATCAAGGTCCCCTGAAGTTACTGAGGAGACAACACTTGCCCTAGTGTCTCACAAGGAGCTGCTTGTGCATACAGGACTGTACACTAGCTGGGAGGGAGTCCAAGGCAAGGAACTGACCTGCTAGTGAGCTCCTGTCACTATATCTAATGCAAGGATTAAAGCCCATTCTGTGGGAGCTCTTCAGAGCCAGTCATGGAGCAGCACAGACCTGCTGGCAGTGCATGGACTCTGGGTTTCTGCCTGGCTGCATGCTCTCTCCAGGGAATGAGAGCTGGGCTGGAGACCATTGGTGCCTTCTGCTTCAGGGCTGTCCTTTTTTACTGGTTGCAGAGTTTGTTCGCATGATGTCCCGTTGAAGATTATTCTCAGCTAAAGAAGAATCAGCACCTTAGAGAGGGCAGAAGAGGACCTAGATGGAGCATCTAGCCCCGATGTTCCCACATGAAGGTTTATCGGCTGGCCGCAACTGGGACATTGGAAGATGACTTGCTGCTCCTCCCTCATGGTGGTCCCCATGCCCCTCCACCCTTTCACACTGTGAAAGACTTGCAACTTCCTACAACTGGAACCATTCCTTGGAGATGATTGCAGGAAACTGCAGAGCCAGGACTTGCCATGATGCTTTCATGGGATATTTGCAACTTTAGACTCCTCCTCCCCAGCTTTGTTCTCCCACCAGCTATTGCAAAGCAAGAGCAGGAGAAATCCTCTTGGCTTGGTGGATGAGAGCAAAGCCACTGGGACTGGTGGCAGCCTCAGGGCGTGCTCTGCACTTCTTGGTTTCCCTTGGTGAACCGTGTCTGTGTTTGCTGTCTATGTGTGTGTGTCTATCTGTATGGAGTTATTTATGCTTCCCCGGCACGTATTTCGCATCTCCTGTGGTTATGTTTACCAAGAGTACATTCAAATACATGTCTTGCGGGGAGAAAGTGATAAATATGCACGCTGAAATGGTGTCTGGATGTCCCTGAGAGGTGGTGGCTGGGCTGGGGGAGAAGGGCTTCATCAGATGCACACCCCATCATCTGCACCAGGATGCAGAGACGAATCCTTGCCAAGGAAATGGGATTCACTGCCAGCCACTAAGCCTGCAGCTGGGGGCCTGGAGATGCCTTGTGGTGAGGGCAGTGTGATGGTCCCCAACCCCTGCATCCCCCCTGCTTGCAAAGGGGCAAGTGGGAGCCCCCATGGTGTTATGGCAAGGAACAGTGGAAGAAAGGACACAGAAGGGGAGCTGGGTGGGATGAGGATAGGCAGAAGTAGCCACCATCACCCCTTTTCAGATGATTTCAAATGCAGCTGTGAATGAATGCACAGTTGGAGCTGTGCTGTGGGAGCTGAGCTGTTGGTGCCAGTGATTGCCCTTGATCCTCCTTGTCTGGCAGTGCCCTGCTCTCCAGCTTGTTCACACTCCAAAACGCTGCACATGTGTGCAGCAGTGACCATGACAGCAGCCTCCAGGCCCTATTCTTCTCTATCATTCTCCTTATCTTTACCCCAACATGCTTCCAGCCTCCTGCTCCCTTCCCCTACCCTACCAGATGTATAGTTATCCTCTTTCTCTATGCAGATTCTCAGTTACAAGTTGCCAGGACTAATTTCTACTTGGCTTCAAAGGGCATCATCATTGCTGTGCATTTCTCAGTGGGAATGGGAGCTGTTTTCCTGTCAGTTTTCCCTTTACTCAACTGGGAAGTTAAGGACCAATATCCTCCTGCTTCCTTCATCTCAGATCTTTCACTTTCCAGGTTCCCTTTCAAATTCTCAAGGTCCACAAATCCATGTCCCAAAGGAGGATTTTCTCTTATGCTGTCCTGTTGCTGTGCCAACCACCATAACTGCAGCAATGGCTCATATCCCAGCAATGTGTGTGCACTTGTATTTGCACAGGCATGTGCACTGGGAAAGGTTTGTGTGTGTGCGCATTAAAGCAGGGAATGCAGATAAGTACATGGAGGTGCAGCAGCAGAAGAGTTGTTTGCAAGTGGGTGTATGCAAACTATATGTGTGTATCTATGGAGCTGGTCCAGTCTTGGAAATGTGGGTGTGAGCCAAGAAATAGGAAAATGGGTATTTACAGATCTCCACATTTATTGGTACAGCAGCTGTATTGTGCTTAGGAGATGAGGGTGATGAACTGAACAGAGTCCAGAGTACTAGTAAGTTATGTATGTACTTAGGAAATTACTGGCAGAGGGAAAGACCTGCGCAGGCTTGTGTGTGCCATAGGGAGTGTTGGCACACAAATGTGCTTCACTTACAGTGGAGCTCACTGAGGAAGATGCGTGTTTGTGTGTGCAGAGCAGGAGGACAGCACTGCTGCATGCAGCAGAGGGACTGTGCCAGCCTGTGGGGATCAGTGGCACTCAGTGTTCCTTGGTGTCCCTGCATTGGTACCATGGCAGAGCTGTGTTTGTAGTCCCAAGGAACACAGGGACACCAATGCCAGGGGGAGGGTGGTTGCAGGGCACGTTTGTGTCATTGCAGAGGCAGTCCTGGAGCCACAGCTATTTCCAAGGAAAGCTGGAAGCTCTTCCAGGTAACGTGTCAGGTCTCACCACAATACAGGGAACAGGTCAGACAAGGCAGGTCTCCAGAGCATTCATTTCTTAATCTTCCAGCAGAAGCTCTTGCTGCAAGTGTGGTTTGACTTGTACAACAACCCCCAAATAATCCCAAGGAGTTTTACTATTTTCTTGTGCAGACAGGATCAGAGATTAAAGCTCCAGTCTAAATAATCTAATTCCAGAGATAATCCTTTTGCTTTCATCTCCAATCCTGGGACCAGGGAGACTTCCAAATAGCTCCATATGGCAGGGCAGAGCCAGTCCTCTCTGGGCCCTTTAGTCCGTGTGGTTCAGGCGCATGTGCTTCTGACCCACACATCTCTGCCACTCTTTTTGGATGTCCCAAGTCCCAGTTTGGACATCCCAAATCCCTTTTCCCTGCAGGAAATGGCTAATACCCAGAACACACGTCCCGCACTGGTGGTGAAGGATCAGGGCTGTAGGTGGACCAGGCAGGGCTGATTCCAGACTCAGTTGTTTTGACACAGATGGCAGGGAACAGGGAGAGATCAAAGGACTGAGAAGACAACCCTGAGCCCTTCTCTTGTAGGTTCCTGGTGTAAATGCAGCCTGCATCAAGGGATTGATGGCTCAGTGAATTAGTAACAGGATACAGAGCGTTTGACATCCCCGGCACAAGCTGGCATCAGGTTGCTGGTGATCACAAGTAGCAAGTTGGGGGCAGCAGTGTAGGACACTGCGGGTGCAGCCACTGGTGTGTCCACCAGCCTCTGCCACTGGCTGTGGCCAGATGTGAGACCGGGCAAGTGCTCTTCCTGTGCTGTGAGCACAACCACTATCCCTCCCCACACACACTGCTGCTCAGTTAATCCCTCTTGTTTCATTGTGGGCTGCCGATTCCTGGGAAATAACCATCCTGGCTTGTTGGTAGATGCTGTGACAGGGGAGGCAGAGGAGGCATTGCAACACTCAGTGACTTGCCTTCTGAAAAGGCGGAGTCCTTCTTCCAGCAGAGCAGGAAGAGAGTGGGTTTCCATTCTGTTCAAGGAGGGGAACTCTTCCTTTCAAGGAAATTCTTCTCTTTTCAAGGGAGTGCTGCTGATATTTTGCCATGAGATGCTCTCGACAGGGACCCCAGGCTTGGCACAGCCACAGAAGCCCCAAGGCAGGGATGAGCTGCGTTAGCTCCCAGCAGCCCTTGTAACCCATCAGGAGCCAAAGAGGCTCCTTCAGCTGGGGGCTCATTGGTGATACCTAAATGCTACGGAGTCAGTCCCTTCATGTCTGAATTCCTGCTCATGGGCACATTTGGACTGGGCTGAGCAGTTTGATGATGGGTTTGTAATGAAGCCCCTGTCACTGCCTGCACAGTCCCTGGGCCCACCAAGGCAGCGAAGGTCCCAGCATGAGCCTCCCACTGCCCAGCTCACCCAGAGGCTCACCAGGGTTCCAGCCAGGCTCTGCCAGACAGTGCTTGAGCCCCCACTGCCACTGTGTGTGTGGCAGCAGCCTCATGACACACAAAGTGCTTACGTGCTTCAAAGTTGTGCTCCTGACCCAAGCACATCGCAGTTTAAACTGAGAGATCTTGACATTAGGGAGGATCATCTGTGATCAGTACAAATGAGCTCTAACGAGGCCTCCCTCAGCCTTGCCAACTGGACAGCATTGTTCTGGCCATGGCTGCTTGCACTTCTTTGCTAACTGTGCTTGGGGGAACCCCAACAGACCACAGCCACAGTGGGGATACAGGAGATTAGTCTGAATTTGATCAGATGCTGCCAGGGCTGGGGCCTGTAACACAGATGATTTGCCAGGAACCAGTGTGAGGTGGCTTTAATCTGGAGGGGTGCTGAGTGCGTCCATTTCACACTGCTCTACTGGATGGGGTTTCCTAAGACAGGAGCTGCAATGCTGCTGTGGGAGCACAGCAGTGCTCTGGCCCAGTTATACCACAAGCCCAAGAGCTGATGTTAAAGCAGCAGGAACACACTCTGGGGCTCACTCCAGCCTGATCAGAGCAGGTTAGGGAGCACTGAGTGCTTATCCCGTAACTGAGCTCACTTCTCCAAGGCTGTGTCCTGTTAAGAGACCTCTTAAGTGTGTTACAAGCCAGCAAACCCCTTTAACTCTATCTGCAGTGCTAAGTCTTTATTTCCAAAAGCAAAGCATTGTGGAAGACCCAAATTCATGTAACTGGGAATTAGCAGCTGCTGCTAACGTAGCTGGTGACTGGAGTGCAGTCATTGGGTCTGGCTGGTGCCTGAGGCTTTGAGGAACACCAAGATCAGACAGAAGGGCAGATTCGGAGGCAGATGTTGTTTGCTCCGCTGCCACGAAGCAAGTTTCTCCCCTGTGTGCTGTCTCACTCACTCCAGCCCTCCCCAGTGTCCTCCAGAAAAACCCACTGAATCACAGAATCACCAGGTTGGAAGGGACCTCTAAGATCAGCAAGTCCAACCCATGCCCTACACCTCCACTAAACCATGTCATCAAGT
>NDXB01020897.1:4543-67118 GCA_002631895.1 Agapornis roseicollis | reverse complement strand
TGGGGGGGGGGGAGGGGCGCTCTTCATTAGGGACTGTAGTGATAGGACAAAGAGTAATGGGTTAAAACTGAAACAGGGGAAGTTCAAATTGGATATAAGGAAGAAATTCTTTACTGTTAGGGTGGTGAGATGCTGGAATGGGTTGCCCAAGGGAGTTTTGAATGCTCCATCCCTGGCAGTGTTCAAGGTCAGGTTGGATGGAGTCTTAGGTTACATGGTTTAGTGCCAGGTGTCTCTGCTCAATGCAGGGGCATTGGAACTGGATGATCTTAAGGTCCTTTCCAACCCTAACTATTCTATGATTCTATGATTCCTAGAAACAGCACAAGTATTTTAAGTCAGTTTAACTGTAGTATCCCAAAAGAACAATGCAACATAAAATGACTGATAAAGACAACATAAGGAATATACAAAAAAGAGATCTCTTAAATCTTCAGTAGTCACAATTTAGTATGTGGAAGTGCTCAACTCTTCAGCTACCTTGGTTTCATTGCCTGGTTGTACATTAATAACTTGGTATCAAACAGCAAAAAAATGGTGGTGGTAATTCCTGTTCACAGTTTAGAGCATAAACATGACTGCTTTATGGACCCCTACTGTAAATTTTGAACATTACGGCAGAGCCAGCAGCACTAAACCAGCTGGATGGCTTGGTATTTAATGGAATAAAAAGCATTTATATGTTCTTTTCTGCTATTTTGAGCACAGACGTTTTAACAAGCAGTGCAGAGCTGCAGCATCCCGAACTTCTCCACCTAAGATGGAAGAGATCTTTCTTTTGTGGCATTAGTTACTTGGCTGTAAAATCACTGATTTAATCTGAGAGCTACATTATCACTACACTCCATAAAACTATTTATACACCAGCATTTTCAGACCCAAGAGCAACAGCTAATCATGGCAGCACGGAATCACCCTAAGTGAGCCTCATTGCAGACAATGGCACTAGGCAGTACTTAACTGGCACTTCTGCCTAGGCTGAAGCAATCATGTTCTAATAAATTTATCTTCAAACCCCCTTGTAAGCATACCAAGTCCAATTCCAGCTATGCATCTTACTAAGTAAAAGTTTAAACTGGGTTTGTGCAGCTAAGGCCAATTAGAATCATAGAATAGTCAGGGTTGGAAAGTACCTTAAGATCATCCAGTTCCAATGCCCCTGCACTGAGCAGGGACTCCTCACACTAAACCATGTAACCCAAGACGCCATCCAACCTGGCCTTGGACACTGCCAGGGATGGAGCACTCACAACTTCCTTGGGCAACCCATTCCAGTGCCTCACCACCCTAACAGGAAAGAATTTCTTTCTTATATCCAATCTAAACCTCCCCTGTTTAAGTTTGAACCCGTTACCCCTTGTCCTGTCACTACAGTCCATAATGAAGAGCCCCTCCCCGGCACCCCTATAGGCCCCCTTCAGATACTGGAAGGCTGCTACAAAGTCATTACATAGCCTTCTCTTCTCCAGGCTGAACAGTCCCAACTTTCTCAGCCTGTCTTTGCATGGGAGATGCTCCAGGTGTCAGCTTCCTAAAAGATGTTACAGGTAGCAGTGGCTTTTTATGTTTTAGATAGAATCCCAGACTGGTTTGGGTTGGAAGGGATCTTAAAACTCACCCAGTTCCAACCGCTGCTACAGGCAGGGACACCCTCCACTAGAGAAGGCTGCCCAAAGCCCCTGTGTCCAACCTGGCCTTGAACAGTGCCAGGGATGGGGCAGCCACAGCTTCTCTGTGCCAGCACCTCAGCACCCTCACAGGGAAGAACTTCTTAAGATCTCATCTCACTCCCCCCTCTTTCTTAATATTCATTGCAGAAGTCAGATTTTAAAGCAGCTTGCCTGTGAATAACATCAAAACAACTGAAAATAACATTGGGCTGAAACATTGCCACATATATTCAAAATCTCCCAATCTCCATACAAAAAGCTTAAAAACTACTATACAAATAAAAGCCTGAATAAAAACACCCAGTAAGTATTTATTCCCAGGACATGCTTATCAGTACAGCTGTAAGTGTGTGTTCTGCTGACTGCCTCCAAAGTTCAACAAGCAAATGCTAACAGTTGCACCCATCAGTACATTTCAACAGTCAAAACCTGGTTTGTGTATGCAAACACATCTGTAACACAACTTATACAAGCAAGAGCAAGTTAACAAACCAGAAGAGCTCAGCATGGCAGCATCACTGCTCAACAATGCCCTGTCAGTAACAGGCTAATGTAGGGTTTTCTCTCCAACCTTGTAGAAGAAACACAAATCTAGGAGCCTGGCATACTCTGTTAAGAACAAATAGTAATTAAACAGACCAACCCTTCTGTTACTACATACAGAAATAACTATTTACAGTATTTACAGTTTTCACAAATTCTGGACTTCTTGCATTGTTTTCCAGGAATTCCTATTCTTCAGGCTAAAAAAACAGTTACACAATAGTTCAGAACACAAACAGCTCCCAAATAAAGACAGGCAACTAATTCTGTAGGGCACTAGAGTGCCTTAAAAGGAAATCACTCGTTTCACCTAAACAGTCCTTTATTTGTGAGACTATATTGCAAACTGCACATTTTCTGATGTCTTACACAAGTTGGATAATGATCATTTTCACAGTTTCCCCGATATAAGTCACAAAACAAGCAAGCCACAGTCATAACTGCTTTTGCATTCAGGCTGCTGAGATGTATATTAATATTATATGTATATTAATATTAATATTAATATGTATATTAATATTAATACAACATGTATATTAAGATCAGAGTTACACGTCCGCCCCATGTGTTGTCAGTTACAAGCAAGTGCACTCCCAGGTATATAGCTGTTTTGTTTATTCAGCTTAAAATAGAAACGTACCAGTTTGAAACAAATCTGCTGAAACTCAGATTTACTCTCAAGTTCCCAAGTTAACACGGACAGTATTAACCTGCAGTCTTGGAAGCTGTTTTAAAGCAGTTGAATGCTTTAAACCACAAATTTCAGGCAAGACAGACAAAAACTTCCAGAATTAATAATTTAAGGCACTATGTAATATGAAACCACAGTAAAAATTTGCATGAGAGGAAGACAGTATTTGTGTTTAGAGCTGTTCTTTTAGGTTGAAAACCATCAAAGCACCCGTTCTGTATAACAGTACTGAAGAGAAAAATTGAAGGCTTCACAGTAATACACACTTTCAGTGCCACTTCTTTACTACAACATGTCCTGAAAAGACAGTAGGAACTCAAAATTTGCAGAATGAATACAGGAAAAATATCCCAGACTTCGGAGCAACAGAATAAACAGTTAAAGCAAACAGGAATGCTGCAACTGACCTATTTCTTACAACTGCAAGACTTCAAAAGAAAAAGAATCAGTTTGAAGTCCTTCACATGCATGTGACAAGAATTGTTGGCAGAGGTGCTCCGAATCATTCAGCATGCCCTACACAAAAGAACTACAAGCAGAGTCTGGGAAGCTCAAGACAAAAGGAAACCTGATGAGATTTTTTAGTTCTTTCATAACAGAGAAGGTAACGCTACCTTTCCAATGGGTTGAGATGACACACTCAGGAGCTGTATTTGCTACTTTCACAAATATCAGAAATCCCTGTCAATCCTTTGTAGCCTCTTACAAGAAAGAGTAGGTAACTTTCAGACTCCTATCAACATGCACAAGCATCTTCTTTAAAAGAGGGAAGATGCTATTGTAAAAACAGATCTTTTCAATTTGAAAAACTATACATTTGGTCCGAATTATCCATTAAGAGAATTTTGTGTTCAATTAGTACAGTTTCAGCATTACATACGAGAAGCCTGAAGTGGCAGCATAGCTGCATGTAAGGCATTTTAGGAATGATTCCAATGTAACTCACTGCCTCTAGCATTTTATTAGGTTCAAATAACACCAGCAACCTCTAACATTTTAAGATTGTTTACTACTAAACCCAAAGTTACTGAGACCAACCCTCAAACACTAACGACAGACCCTCCATAAATGACAGGTGCAAGACGAAAAGAGCAAGTGACTCCCATGCAGGACAACGGCTGTCCATACAGCTGACTTCAACCCGTCCCATGACAGAGATCACTTCCTCAGCCAGTCCTCACTAACTGGCCCAGTCCTGAAAGCGGAAGCAGTCACTGGCAATCTTCCACACTGTGCTGGTAGCAGTGGCCTGTGCTGTCAGCAAGAAGTTCTGGTTGAAGTAGCGCTGCTTGTCACCGTCAAATTTTACTGTCCCGCTTGTCACCACGAGGACTGTTGTCTGTCCTTGCGTAGCTTGCTCTTCCCAAGGAGAAAAAGTATTAAGAAAACAACTCAACGACTACCAGGTAAAGAAGCAGGAAATGTACACGGTAGTTATATTAGTTGTCAGCTAACATCTGGTTACACATTTACAGGAAGTACAGTTTTGTTGCATCATTTCTGCACAGACACAGGTGTATTTGTTGGCCAGAACTGCTTTTTAATGGCTTTTCCATTTTCATGCTCATTTTAGAGCACTAACAATCACCTGAGCTTTCGCTTAGAACACATATTCATTGATACACACATATATATTTATATTTAGCAAGCTGCATACACTTTTGTCCCTGCTATTAGAGATTGTATCTTTTTCACAGCAAAGCACACGTGCAAGACCACAAGGTTTTTCCTTACTTACATTCCCAAAACATCCATAGAAATAATTCATTAACTTCTCAATTATGTAAGCCTTCCTATAGCAGTCCTTAATGAGAAATCTAAAGAACTTGACACCTATTCTAGATGTAAAGAAATCAAAGTACATACAGGTTAACAATCTGTTCCACATTACACTGCAGGTCAGCATCAGAGGCTACAGTAGAGGTCTCAACTCTCAGACACCGTCAAGTACAACACAACCTGATACACCAGACTTTTTCAATACACGAAAAGACATCATATATGTGTATGAACTTCACAGAAAGGTCCTTAAAATATTTTCCCAGACATAAGAAAAAGTGTGGATTCGCTCCACCTCTCAATTTGTGTTTTATTTATGCACAACTTGACATTTCAACCCTCAGCATTTTTAATCAGCTTGTTCCAAAAGAAAGATTAAACACTATTATAACTGCAGTTCAGTTTCAACAGTTACAAAAAGACTGACAAATAAACGAGTGAAGTGGAACACGAGCTTACCGTGAACGGGCTGGCAATCCAACACGTTAACCTGGAACTCACTAGATGGCAACATCTCAAAGAACTTACTCAGTTCTTCTTGCCCGGACACTGCGTTACCATTCCAAATTAATGTTGCTTTGTCCAAATAAAGTCTTGTTAAAGCCTGAAAACACATATTTGAGGAAAATGTGTAAACGCATCGAATGACAACATACAAACCAATATTCTTTGAATAAGGAATGTTGTGAATTATTGACCTCTTCTATTATTTTGATAGATAAAATGCCCCCCTGAAATAAAGGCTCCTCAAGACCCCCAGAAGCAGGAGTGATAACTGCTAATAAAAGTACTTTGGGAAAAAATTAAGCTGAATCAGAGACAAATAAAGCAGATTTCATCTGCCTGTATTGACCAAACCCTGTACCTGTAAAACACAGCTGGACACAAACTGAACTATTATCATTAAGAAGTCAAAGGCACTTTCTAAAAGGGCACTTTTTACAACAGTGACGCTCAGTAACATAAAATCCTCTGTGGGGCATTCTAAGAGGAGCAGAGGTCTCAACTCAGCCAATAGGACACACAGTAACCAACTTCTGGGTGCTTTCAAGTGTAATGGTAGTTTGAAAAGCAAGCGAAGATGTACTTGACGGTCCTAACTACTGTCACAATAGCTACATACCCTTCTTCTTTTATCCATTGTCTCATAATAAATGTTGACAAATTCATCTGCAGCTCTGCAAGCTTGATCCACGTAAGTTTTGAAATCCTGGAGAGAAGAAATCATACCAAATTACTTAGGCGACCTTTTGCAATCTGGCTGTCCAGGTGATTTCTCCAGCAAGTCACCTCGGTTGGTCTTTTCCATCCTCACTGGGAAATTGTATCAAATAATGTTGAAATTGATCCCACACTCCCTTTCTGCTTTCAGGAGGTATCGCCTTTTAGCCAGGTGACAGCTTGAGGATTAATTTTGAATACGGACATACTGATTGTATTTAAATTGCAAATATTTACATTACAAAATGGGCTAGAGCTGGCTGCAAGTGGTGTGAACGTGCAAGTATTCAGGGGAAATATTTGCTGCTGTGATGCTGTTCTGAAATAAAGTTAAGGAACAAGAATTATTTAACTTACTTCTGCAAAACAGCAAGAACCCCATCACACTGTGATAGTCTCACACTCCATAGCCTCATTTTTTAAAACACCTTTATGCACACATATATGAAATAGGTGTGTGTATATATGTTATATATGTGAATATAGAGACAGAAAAATGAGATGGAGAGAGAACATGCACACATGCTGGATGTATTCCAGTATCAGTCACTCTAGAGCGATATCCACAGATAAAAAACTAACACTTCTCCTCACGTCTCTCTACTTTTACTCACCCACAGGTAACTGCTTTTGTTGTTACACCCCTGTGCTGTGATCTCATTCAGTTACTTTTGTCAGTTTGTTTGGCTGTTTGGTCCTTGATTTCTTACAGACCCTGAACTGTGACATCCCGGAAAGTTGTGATTCTCAATTTCCTGCCCATAGATCTATAAGCCTGTATTGGTTTTGTTAGGATACTCTGTTTAAAATACAACCATTCAGCATTACTCTATTTCAGCATCATATCTCAGTATTTGCAACTTACAGGCTTATCAAATAATTCCTGCTCGCTCCACAAAGCCAAATACTCTCATGTTACTATATACTTTTTTTTTGATCTCCTATAAGGGCACGAGCCTGCTCTTCATCTTCCTACCTTCCCCAGCAACTTCAGAAGCCACAGGCCAATTCCAAACATCTACAGCAAACTCATCCTAAAGATGATGTATTCCAGCAAGTGCCAATAGAAACTCTCTGGCACACTAAGACACAGTACTGGACTTCCCACTAAAGGAATAGTGATTATAACTCAGCCTGTTAATGTTATTTAAAGTAGATAGCTGTTACTCTCAATCAGCACACCCTCACACACATACACTTTCTAACCAGCCCCCAAGCATTGCCTTTTAGCTGCCAAACACCCAGAACTGAAAGAGTCTGAGGAAGAGCATTAAGGAAATGCCAGGAGACTGCAATGAGCTGTTAGGGTACCTGCAGTGGATGTCAAATAGGAAATACACTTTAGCAGTTTTGATACTCCAGACAAGTTCTTTACCACCATAGCCTGGAATACGTTCTTAAGTTCTCAGAACAATTTAGGTTGGAAGAAGCTTCAGGAGGTCCAAATCCCTGCTCAAAGCAGAGATGACTGCAAAGCCTGAGACAACTTCAGAGCCAGACCTGACTGCTCAGTGTCCTGCTCTGAACATCTCAGAGGACGGAGCTTTCCCAGTTTCTCCGGGCTCCTGTTCCAGTGTCTAACCACCTCACTCGGGAATCTTTCTTCCTAATATTTAATAGAAAGGCATAATTAAAAACAACCCACAAAGCAAAACCTCTCCCCTTGAAGGCTCTGAGGACAACCCCAAGAAATCAGCCAACCTACACGGCCTCTGCCGATGGTATCCGTACCACGCATCACACAAATCACCCCTGGACCCGCACAAGGCCCAAGGCACACGGAACCGGGCCTGCCCGCGGGACCAGCCACAAGGACCCGCGCACACCGCGGCACTTTCCTCCCCACCCTCTTCTACCGGCGCCCTGCGGCCTTGCCCGCTGTTATCAGGCTGCTTCCCCGAACCGCAGCAACCGCGGCCCCGGGCGGAGAGCCTGCGAGCCAGAGCGGGCGAGGCCGCGGCCCCAGAAGAAGCTGCCCCCGGCCGAGCCCGGCGCGACGGACTCACCACAGAGGCGGCCATGAGAGACAGACGCGCGGCGCAGAGAGACGGCGCCGGATGTGCGCCGCGATCGGGTCCGTCGCTTCCGGCGCACGCCTGAGCCGCGAAAAGCGTTCCGGGCGCCGGGCGGTACCGGGGTGGGATACGGCGGTAGTGCAGCGGGTGGCGGGGCGGTGTGCAGGCCCGGCGGTACCTCGGGCACCACGGCACAGCACTGGGTGCTTCTGCTGAATCAGGGGCACTCGGTTAATGTGGTGATCACAGCGTCACGGAGTGGGTTGGGTTGAAGGGACCTTAAAGCTCATCCAGTTCCACGGGCAGGGCCTCCTTCCACTAGAGAGCAGGTTGCTCCAAACCGCTGTATCCAACCTGGCTTTGAACAGTGCCAGGGATGGGGCAGCCACAGCTGCTCTGGGCACCCTGTGCCAGCGCCTCAGCACCCTCACAGGGAACAGCGTCTGCCTAAGAGCTCATCTCAGCCTCCCCTGTTCTGGCAGGTTCAAGCCATTCCCCTTGGCCTGGCCCTACAGGCCCTTGTCCCAAGCCCCTCTCCAGGTTTCCTGCAGCCCCTTCCGGCCCTGGAGCTCAGGTCTCNCAAGCCCCTCTCCAGGTTTCCTGCAGCCCCTTCAGGCCCTGGAGCTGCTCTCAGGTCTCCCCTTCAGGAGCTTTCTCTCCCCCAGGCTGCCCCAGCCCAGCTCTCTCAGCCTGGCTCCAGAGCAGAGCTGCTCCAGCCCTCGCAGCAGCTCCATGGCCTCCTCTGGACTCACTCCAGCAACTCCATGTCCTACTTGTGTTTGGGGCCCCAGAGCTGGACACAGGACTGCAGGGGAGGTCTCACCAGAGCACAGAACCCCCTTCCTCGACCTGCTGGCCATGCTCCTTTCAATGCAGCCCAGGATCTCCCTACATTTTGTAACAGTAGTATTAATGTCATGAAGCAGCATTGATTGACCTTGTCTGGGGAGAAGTGCAAGGCCATCGGATGGCTCCTCTGCAGTGCCTTCCAGCTCTACCAAAGAAGTAATATTTTTACTAATAAAACTCCATGAGTTTGAGTACTTCATCATCTTCCAGGGTTGTGAAAATGTTTAAGTCTCATGTGCTTTGCTACAAGTGGTTAATGGTTTTTAAGTGATCTGTATGTTATTTATGAATGCAAACAAGGATAAAGAGTCCTTACACACCCTGGCCAATAACCAGAGTAGAAAATGACACAGGTTGGTTACTTGACAGCACAAGTGCAACTTGCCATCACAGACAACATGGTCAGGTACTGGAGGACTGGATATAAAGATAGGCAGAAGCTTCCTAAGGTCCCTGGCTGCTGTGCCAGTGGGGTGGAATGCTCCCAGGGCCATGCTTGCACTGTGTGGAGGAAGCCAGGTGAGGGCATGAAGGAAACTTGTGCAGTTTTCCTGGAACAAGCTGAGTTGTCGGGCTGGCTGCTCAAATCTGCATCATGCAGTGAACAGCAGGAGTGGAGCCAACGAGACTCAAGAGGTCTGCAATTAATTACTGAAGATGATGTGGATCTGTCTGGGAAGAAATCCTATACTGGAGGTGATAAACACCCTGGGAATGGAAAGGTGCATCTGTGACAGGGAGAAGACTGAGTTCGGGTGAGGGCATCTGAGGCTGTGCCCTTTGGGATACCGGATCCTGTCCAGCGGTGTCAGCTGTACACTAATTTGTCACTGCTGTGTAGGAGTTGTATCACTATCAAACAGTGTATCCTGCTGAATTCACAGCTGCTCAATGAACATTGCTTAATATCAAAGTTCAAATGTCCTCCCCTTAGACATCTCAATTTACTGAAGTCATCACCATATTATCTGTTTGCCTCAAACTATTAACAGTAATTCCTAAAACCCTTCTTATATAATCATCGATTTCCAAATAAAATAAAAAAGCAAGGCACTGAACTCATATATGATTTGTTCAAGGCCACAAAGGGAGACAATTGCAGAACTGAAACCTGCAATTCTAATCTTTCACTTTCATCATATAAACATCTTGACTTCATTCTCAGATCTAGCGGTGTGAAATTAAAACAGAATTACTCCCATTTGATATATCCATTCTCTATTTCATGTTTGTTTTCATCCTATTGATGATAAGGTCTAAACTTCTTTGGAAAAAGAGATTATAAAAAAGGAAGAAAAAACAAAGAAAGAAATCCACCCCACTGCTGTATTTAACTTTAAAAATGAGCAGTAAGAGAAGTATAATATTTACAGGTGGGGTGCAAACTGCTTAAAGACATTAGAAACACGGGCTATTCAGAACAAATGCATACCGTGTAGCAGGCATGCTTTACAGAAGACCAAAAACAAGAGCAGAGAAAGAGAAGTACAGAAACACCCTCCAAAAATTAAATTGTTTCCAAATGGAGGAAAAAAGAAAACAAACCATAAAGTTTGGCTAGGAAGACCTTACAAAGGAAGTAAAGGAAATCAAAACTAGTCCTGAGAAACATTTTACTGAGGCAGAAACACTATGAGTGAAATCCTTTCTCAAAGGCACCAAAAGCAAGAAACTGCGCCAGGAAATCTGTAAGGCTAACAAGTGATCAGTGTGCACCAGAAGACAAGGCTGTAGTAGAAAGCTAAACAAACCTTTTGTGTCTTTGATCACCGTGAAGGAGTTCACAACATATCTTATATAGAGTCTTTCTTCAAAGGGAATTAAATGGAAGATCTGTCATGAAATGGAATGTCAGTACCAGGACATTAGAACAAATCCATAAAACAAATAGTGAGAAGCCATATGCCAGGTTATGTGCTCCCAAAGGACATACTAACCATGGTATGTAATGCGTAATTTACGATAGGCTCTGTCCTCAAGGAACAGAAGTGGCAAATCTGAGGCCAACTCTCTAAAAAAGCTCCAAGATGGACAAGTTGGTAGAAATTATACTAATAAATAGAAGTTGTTGGGTTTTGGATAAATGAAAGGTACTAGGGTAGACCCACCACAGTCCTTTAGGGAGAAGTTATTCTTCACAAATGTATTAGTTCTCCAAAAGAGACCAGAATTGTGATGGTAAAGAGCCTTGCTAGTGAACGATTCTTCTTCCACTAAGTGCTTTCCTTAAAATCTCAGATTTTCCTAATCCATGGTTCTAGAATACTTGGAAGCAGTTAAGTAGTTTGAATATGAAACAGTTTATTTAAAGGTACAAGTCCAAGTACCATTCCAACTGATGCTATGGAATAATGAGACTCTGCTTTCCTTCTCTCACTTCTCTACCCAACCCAGCTTACTAGGAATCTTGGTAATGTTTTGCTGATTGAGTAAAATTAGACTTCCAGAACACTGACCTAAATCTGACTCCCTGAAAACAGATTTTCTTTACCGAGAAAGTATCATTTACAGAGGAAAGGAACAAAGGAGTCCATCCGACACTTTCCAAAGATTTTCTGCATATTTAGTGAATATGCTTCCCTTGAGCATAATTTGCTCAAGCAGTAATAAGCCTTTAATTTGTGTAAGTCTTAAGAGTAGTACAAGCAGACAGAATTCCCACTTTCAGTTGAACAAGTTACAGCCATACTGTACACTGTCCAAATATTCCCTAAATATGCACGTGGATTTAGTTCAAGTATTAATCTAATGCAACTCATAATTTCTGTTCAAAAGCCCAGATACTCCTCACAGTTCCTTGACCTTTAGCTCCAATACCTCAAGCCAACTCACCCTTGTTCCCCAGACCTTTATATTCCTGAAGGAATGTATGAAAGAGAAATGCCGGAATGACTCAGCAGCAATGCAGAGTTCAAGCAGTTCACATCAAGATGACTCATCAAAATACCTTTACTTGTGAAGATGGCTCCTGGAATGTGCAGCTCTACTACACCCACTTACCATATGGAAGGGAAATGGTGAATTAGTTTAGATGTCACAGAATAAATCAGAGGCAGAACATGTAGCTTTATTCAAATAGCTGGGATCACTATGAGATGAGATGGGATATATGGGGTGGTTTTGATTCTATAATCAATAATGCTAACCTTTAAAATGATTAGTTGCTTAAAATCTTCCCAAATAGCTGATACAAAGAACAATCAATTAAACCTGTAAATCAAATAGCACATAGAATGACATAGTTCTGTATCTACGGAGATAGGAAGCAGTTCTACTCAGAAGTCACTGCTTTATCACTTCAGATTTACCCAAAGTGTTACAATTAATGATAAGTAAAAATGTACTAAGCTTTCAGCAATGCATTCAGCCATCTGTGTAGTAATGTTACCCAGATGTATAGAAGTTTAAGGAACTGTCTCCTAAAACAAGAGAAGCAACTGAGTCTAGCCAGTTCCAGACAGGTTCTGATTAATGCCTATGAAGTTGGATCATGACTCAGTGTGAAAGTTTGAGCAAGGGCTGAATGAGAACGAATTTGATCTGTTGATTTTAATAGGAACGGGGATTAGGTCTCATGTGTTCAGTGCATTCACACTTTGACCTATATGCTGGTTACAAAAACACTGATAAAGCTGGAGTTTGGATTTATTAAACTACAGTGGACTTCAGAAGGCCTGGTTTGGCCAGTTCACTCTCAACATAACCCGCGTTTGTTACAATCCCATGGGACTCTGGACTATGCACCACTCCACCTCAAATTCCTTTCATACCAGAACTGGAGGAATGTAATGACTCTTACCCTGATAAATACCCCTCTTGTGTTTTTAAGATCAGAACTTGCAGTATATTGAAGTGATAGCTGATTCACTGACCCACTGGGATCTGGTGAGATCAAGTACAAATAACTTGTATTTAGTCCATGTCAAAGCACTCCCAAGGGGGGATACATTTTCAGAACAGGTCAATTCAAAGTGTCACCACAGTTGTGAGTTAAAGGCATTTTAAAAGCCTATCCATTTCATTAGGTAATGAAACAGGATTTGAGCTCTTATGAAAATCTGGCCATATATAAGTAAAACCTTGCTAAACATATCTGAATTACAGTGGACTCCACCTAGTTAACTGTAGCAAGCTGACAGCCAAAGGATTTTACAGACATCACTTGCACGTCATGACCATGGTTTTTTCTAACTTGTGTGGGGCTGACCCAGCACACTCCATAATCATTTGCATCAGGGCTGCAAGCTTTGAGGCCACAGTAGTTTGGCTGGTCCTTTTTCCTGTCTCTAAGGAAAAGGGTCACTAAGGGTCCATCAGAACCTGAAAAAAAAGGTACTGTAAGTCTTAATCAATGTCCCCTCCAGGTCCAGGTCAGAGCACCAGAGATTTATGGGCAGCAGGAGCTGGAAAATGAGTTCCTTTTCCATGGGTACTTTCAATAAAGCCATCATTTTTTAAAGTCAGAAACACAAACAAGAAACAAGGAAGTTTTGTTTGTGAACCAATTTTTATATGTTTTGGTCAAAAGCAATTTTTCTTTCCAATTTTCAGCTGGCTTTTTCCCCCCCGTATCTTTTCCCCTTCAAAAAAGGAAAGAGACATCTTTTAGGAATTGTCTAATTTAGTTTAAAATAAATCTTGATTAAAATCCTTTTCATGAATAACTTTTGGATGAGCTGTAATGGAGCAGTAAGCACTCCACATTATAGATTTAACAGAAGTACTGAGCAAAGCTCACTCAAATGGAAAAGGCCTGCAGGGCTGGAATTATGGTTTAAATGCCGTCTGCAATGGTTAGTTCAGGTCAGCTTGTAGCATATTCTGAGCTCAGTTTACATTTGGCTCCTACCTGCATGCTGGACATCAGTAGGTAGGCCACAACAATTAACTGGTCAGGGGGACGGTTTAACAACAGTCAAGTGCTAAGGAATATTTCTCTAGGCCAAACATACCTGTGGCCATTTAGGAATCATTTTTCAGTGAAGAGCTGTTTCCTTTCAGCTGGAAGTAAAGAGTTTTGTCACTTGCTTTTGTCTTACAAATGGCAGTCTTACAAGAATCCTGTGTGATTATTCACTGATTATTTAACAGATTTGTATGGTAATAGTTTACTTTCATTCCCTGCATACTGCAAACCATTGAGCATTGTCTGAGCAGCTGAACCGTGGCTCTGCAGCGCACCTTTCTTCCAGACTTTCTGACTTTCTCCATGTTAGCAATCTACTCCCTGACTCTCAAGTTCACTTTTTGCAGAGCTAGTTTAATTAAACTGTGGAACACGCCACCTTTTCTTACCTCTACATACCTGGCAAGCTGAAATGGATCAAAGAGTGGTCTTGCAAGCAATAGTTGGCAAATAAAGGTAAGTAGCTGAAGTTTATGACTGGGATAAGAACGGGAGAAAAGACAGGTAAGAAAAGCACCAATGTGCTCTTTTGCCAACTCATGCCATGTTGTGAAGCCATACCTCATGGCTGCAACTTCAATTTGGCATATATGTCACCCACTCTCAAAAACCTATGGTCCCATTTCTAATCCTGTGCTATCCTCAGCTGTGCATTCCCATCACTTCCTTTCTCCCTGTATTTGTGTAGGTATTTCCCGAGACTGATCACAGACCTGATCTGGCTGAAAACCATACAGTGAGATGACACTCATTAACTCATTGCAGATGATGATGCTTGCTGTCACATCTGCTAAACAAACCCCTTCCATCATTAGACAAGAATCCACACTGACAGCACAGATAAACTCACTGAAGTCTCGGCTATTCACTGACTCATACACTTTTTGCTTTACAAGTATTTGAAGAAAGGTAGCTGGAAGGCATCCTGATGTCAATGGAACACTCTAGATACGAGATAGAAAAACACAGACCACAGAAAGGAGAAACAGAAATCACCATATCTCCTTCTATTTTCAATGCTCCAATTATATTGATTGCTCCTGACAGATACACATACATCAGCAGATGGTGAGAGCCTGTTATTATTTTGCAGCAATGATCCAATACTTTACAATTTGTCATCAGCATTTTACAGTATACTTGTTAGAAAAGGGGTTATTAAAAAACCCCAACCAAACAACTTTATCACCTTATTGTCTCTTCCAGAATGTTCTATCAATAAATGTAAAATACCAGGAATATGAATATTCCTGGGAATATTCATTGGGATTCAATTGAAAAAATGTTCCTTCTTTTCCCCATTGACACTTGAGAAGGTGAAGTGTTAGAAATATGTTGTCTTACTTTAATGAGGCATCGCTTGTTGTTTGATAGGTACACATACTGTCTGCTAAGCACTGACTGAAACCCAGTACTAAAACCTGGAACCAAAAGCAGCTATTTTGACCTGAGGACCACATGTGCAATACAGAACATGACTGTAAGGACAGGCAGCTTTGCTCAACAGTTCACTACTCCGTGCTGACTGAAACTGCAAGGATAACAGCATTGAGTGTTCCCTAAAATATCAGGAGTCTCATAGCCAACTGGTAAAAAGTGGCAAACCACCCACTGGCTCTAAGGGAAGCCAGATCTGGCCTTTGGCTTGTTTGTTTTGTCTAAGCAGGGAATAAACAAAGGTTATTCAAAACGTGACCTTAACCACTACCTCGGTTATGCAGCCTCATCGCTCGAGCTCCAGTTTTAGCAGATAGCTTGGCTAAAGGTCAAACAATTCCATCAGCTCATTGAAGGCAAATACTAGACAGAGAGCGCATCTGAAATCAGTTCCCCAAGTCCCACTCAATTAACTTACTTGGCTTCAAGGTGGTGCAAGAATCAATACTTGGTATCAGATGAGTGTGTTTCACATGAAACTCATCAATAGGCATCAGAGCAATTTCCATTTAAAGACAAACTATCAAGCAGCTTAGGTACCAAAAGTATTGCAAATTCAAAGAGCTGTTCCATTGGGCAGGATATCCCCCCAGTTACAATTTCAACATATCACTGCTTTTCGTCAATTATTGATCCCTTTTCTAAAAGAAACATAAAAATAATGACTGTCACTTTGGGAGAGCCCCCCTCCCTCCAAGCATTTTCAGGAATATCCATTAAAACAGTGATGTTTGGTCCCAAAGATGAGAAGAAGGGCTTAAAAGCAAGCCCAGACACATTTCCTTTTTACCTCATCTATTTTATGTGTTCTATATATTTATGGAGACCCAAAGCTAGGTCAGTTTGGATCTATTGGATCTATTTTTCTGTTGGCTGTAACCTTTGGAATGGATCTGTTAGAAAGGATGTAAATCCTCTCACCATGGTTTTCCTGCATTTACCAAATACTCAGTAGGACGAATTCTCATTCCCACTAGTTATTAGTAACAAATGAGTAAGTACTGATTTACCAAACAACACAAGATCTGATTATTAACACCCATGACTGCATGAGTCTGCCAATGAGGAATATGTTTAAAAACTACAGTAGTAACTAAGGGGAACACAGGCTGTAAGTGAGTTATAGGAACCTTTATGATTTTATCATAAAAGAGGAAAGAAAGGTAAATACTGAGTGAAACCAAACCCATAGACATTTTATAAATGGTGTTCCTGTGTTCCTTCAAAGTTCACATCAAAGCAAGGGAAGGGATTATCCTCTTCAAAAACAGATTCTCCATGTTGCTGTCGTCTTGAGAAGAGGCTTAAGGATATGAAGATTCCCTTCAGGAACAAAATGATCAAACCAACTGAATGAGAAACATGAGGAATTTCCCAGGTGGCCTCTGGATTTATATTTCAGGATTATTTTGCAGGGATGCTCAGAGATATTCTTTCCTTTTAGTCACTAAAATAGATCAGGTAATAGGATGATTCAGGGTAATAGGCTGTAGAACCTTACATATTTAAACCTCCAGTCAACTCTATCCACCATCGAGGGCCCTAGGTGGCATTTATGATTGATCCTAGCTAAGTTCTCAGAAAGCAAACAATTTCCTCAATAAGGCTCAGCCATTGTTGCACCTGGCACAGTGTTCCAATAAGGAAAATTAAGATAGAGATAAGCTATCCAGGTAAAATGCTCTCTCTCCTTCTGAACAACCCAGGAATATCTAAAAGACAAAGTACAGGGAAAATTAATACCTCCTGTAATCATGTTTTAAAACCCCAAGGTGAATATGTTCATGGAATTACAACAATCTGCGTCCCTAAATTCCTATCTGTTAATAAACACTGAAAATCTTCTCCCTAGTATTTAAATTTCAACACATGAAAACACCGTTGTGCAAAAAATGGCTTCTTAAGGATCAAGAGCAGAGCACCCAAGAAACGGGTAGAAATGTCATCAAAAGAGACAAGAACAAACCAACGTGCCAATGCTCCATTGATTCATTCCAGAGCACTGCACCTGGACCCACCAGCTGTCACACATATTCCATCTGGAGCAACAGCCATTTGCCCAGTAGTTGTCATCCTGCCTGACATGAACAACTGCTTGTTAAATTTGTCATTGGGGATTCTCTGTCAGGTTTGAAATCCTGGAAAAAGGTTACATTTTGTTCCTGTCCTTAGGCTTTGAGTGTTTTTCCTTATATTATGTGCAAGGTTCCTGAATGGGATTTTGTGCAGGTTTTGTAGTATCTCTGAAGAGGGCAAGTGGTTCACTGTGAGCTAGGGACACCCAGGTAAGGGGAGGTGGGAAGTAATGTTTAATGGATTAAATTATGTGGCAGAGAAGATGGAAGGATCTGGTCAGATCACCAGGCTAAGAACGTAAGACCAACATACCCATTTTATACAAACTGGGGCGGAGAAGGAAATTCCAGATCATGGAAAGTATGGAAGATGTTAGAGGAGTCACACTGGAGAGTGACCTTGGAGAGTCATAGCTGTGAGGAAAGAACAAGTATGTGTATTAGAAATGTTATTAGGGCATGTTCTGCATGAAGGAGTGGAATTTGAATGCTAGATGAATGAAGCGGCATGTTGTTCCAGGATTGAGCAACAAGCAGGACTCTGGTGGTGTTTCCTGGGAAGAAAATATTCTGCAGGAAATGAAGCAACATTATGTGATAGTGTTGCTTAGAACTGGAGAGGCAGACCTGAAAAACTTCTGAGCACGGACCGGCTTTGGGGTAAGAGTTGCTGAAATCACCACACAAATGTGCCCAACTAACAAGAAAATGTGGGAATTGAAGACAGTCACGTAGTATTTCAGAGAATGGAAGTCTACTCATCAAGATTGATGCTTTCTGAACTGTCAGAGATAAGCACCAGGAGTGAAGGTAAGGGAATAAGTAGATCAAGATGCATCCTGAAAAAACCTGCTTTTAAGTCTATTCCAGTGGGTAACAGAATCAGTAAAGCACATAATGGATGGGAAATGTAGTTAGCAGAGACAGTACCTGCCAGACAATTATCCACTTAATTACTTCTTTGTAAGTCCTGTGCGTGGCACAGGAGAATAGAGCAGAGTGAAAACATTCAGCACCTTCACTTCAACTGCCCACAGCATACAACAGACCAACAGACACAAAAACTCACTTCAAAACACCTTCCCACTAACATCACACACTGTCAGAGGCGTGTGTGGTTTATGAAGCTCTAGGGCAGACAGTGTATGCTCCACACACACAACAGCCCTGTCCTTGAAATAAGCTCTTCCCTCTCAGTTGCATGCTGCCAGGGTTGGTAGATGCCTCCTAACAGGCTTTGCTTAAGTTTTTGGACCAAGCTAAAGATTGAAGAATACTATACAGGCAGTTTTTTAAATTGGATCAACAATGTGGACTTGCTGGAAATAAATCACCCAAAATATTATTCCTCCTAAACCGGGATCTGATTAAACCCCACTAAGCTCAAGGAGTTTTAAAGGGGAATCTGTGGTGTAAAGGAACAAAAATAAACAGCAGACACCACTGTCTCCATCAGTCAGTTAAAGAAGGGCAAGTTTTTTACTGAACTTCAGTGAGTGATGCCGAGGTTTAAATCCACTGAAGGTAGAAAAGACGGGGATGTAACAAAGACGATCCTGTTGTACGTTCACTGCCATAATTCTTCCCGTTCTCACCGAGAGGTGGCACCTGAGCACAGCCTGCAGCAGCTCTCTCCCCACCACCTCCGGCATGACAGCATTCCCTCTTTCCACACTCCGGGAACAACTTAGGAGGTCAGACAAGGGCTAAACATTCTTAGACTACCAAGCAGTATATGGTTTGTGACTGAGGTCAAACATCAGGCTAACATTTAGTCATCACATGTCAGAGTAAAGTCTAAAGGACAAAATTTGGTGCAATATATTTACTTACTCCCAGTGGAGGAACTTTGGTTTCAAAGAGTAAGGAATGGAAAACAGGAAGATGTACTGGTAAATGTTCTCTACCCTAGTCATAGCTCCATATTTAGCTGTGGCTAAAAGTGTGGCTTTCAGCTGTCTGGGCATTCATTTTTAATGTACTGATCACACCAAAACACCAATGAAAGAAGATTGTGAAGCAATAGGTGTCAGAATTTATTGTTCTGCAAGTACCAAAATGTAGAGCATTCACCTGAGATGGGGACCTGAAGGCTTTGTCAAACCTTCCAGCCTGGGCTGGCACACTGATAAGAGTTAAAACCCTTCAGAGTACTGAAACAATGTTTTACCTCAGGTTGTTTTTACAGACTGCATTTCCCACAGGCGAGCACCAGCTCAGCCAAGCACTCAGGCTTCCCAACAACTACATAGCTCAGCAACATTAGCAGTAGTAATTAACAGTAATACAGATGGTTGCATTCCAAGCCCAGCACTCCAGTAACCTCATGGACTCTAACTGGGGCATCTGTTGCAATCTGGTAGATCTTTGATAAAATGTTGGTGAGAGGCTGCAAGAGCATCAGACATGTGACCCCTCTAGAAGGGAAAGAGATAACGCTTGTGTCTAGTGAAGATTCCTGCTCACTGTTAAAACATCCATTCTCCAGATTGAAGGAGCAAAAGGTGAGGGAAGAATAACATTTCTGTAAAGGCCCGACAACACTGTAGTCTATTTTTTCCTTTTGGAATTCAGCAGCTTGTCCAAAATGTTAGGTATTTGCAAGAACATTATGGGGGAATGTTCCTGAATATCAGAGGCTGCACACATCCCCCACGGAGCTATGGCTTTGTAGTATATTAGGTCTCTGTCTAACATCATGAGAAGAAAATAACATAGCATTCCTGAAATTTGGAAGTCACATTGTAGTAAAGGATCTTCAAACACAGACAGTACCTTTGAGTGTCTCACAGATACAATTACAGTATTTTTAAATGAATTACTTCTGTATTCACAGATACATAAGATGATGTGGCACTTCAGCACAGAATCAAAAGAAATGCTTCCACGGGGTTTTTTATAGTTTCAAGCAGAGAGACAAGAAGGTAAAATGACAGTGATGGCACACAGCTTCACATGCTCAGCTGCTGAAAAAGAACATATATATGCTTCAATTCTCAAAGACAAGTGGGCTCTGGAGTAGGCAGTAGCCTGATAGATTGATACAGACAGGGAATTTTGGCAGTATTTGCACTAGATGCCTCAGACACTGAACACTGTTGAGAACCAGGGGGATTTTGTCATTGTCAAGGCTTCTATACACACTGAGTACGTACTTCTGTTTCTGTTTCTCCTATAACAGAAAGGTCTGCAAAAAGAACACCTCTTCCCAGCAACTTAACCCAGGTGACAGTGCCAGTCCTTTGCCAGAATGAAGCATACAGCCACTGGCCCTGAGAGCAGCACCATCAGTGCCCTGGTGTATTCAGCACTGCTCTACATTCAACCAAGACTGTGAGTACTGGTGTCAGTTGCTGTCTGGTTGGTCTCATTTGAGCAAGGAGACAGAAATATGCACAAGGGACATGTTCTAATTCTTATTTTTAGACAGATCTTTACAACCTTGAACAACCATCAAGCAAAAGAAGACAGTGCTGTAAACAAACTCTGAACTAGAAATTCTAAGGCAGCTCTAATTCAGACAGTAGGGTCAGAGAACTGCAAAGGGTCTGTGAAGTAGAATGCATGGGGCTTGTCAGAGTATGCCTCCTATAGCCATCCACCTGCCTGTAGGTACCATCTGCCTTCTTTGGAAAATCTCACTGCCAGATGCTTTACAAGTCTGTCTGACTTTTGAAACCATATACGTGCAGTCAGAAACATTCCAACATGCTAAAGCAGGCAGTAAGAAATCATACAATCAACTAGGTTGGAAAATACCTCTCAGATCAAGTCAAACCATTACCCCAGAACTGCCAAGTCCACCACTAAACCATGTCACTTACACCCTAGTGAAGGCTTGGACCAGTGTGGATGTTTTATGGACCAGCAGCACCATCCAAAACAAATTAACTGATCAAGGATATTAGGCTTAGGGTTGGTACATGCAATGTCTACCCATTTGAAAATGGAAGTTTATAGACAAAAAGTAATTTGTTAACATGAACAACACTTCTACTCCCTGCAAAATGTTTTAGGATGTAGACAGGTCAAGCTTTGAACAGGTACTATCTGAGCAGTAAGTTCTGCTGAACACTCCCCTCCCTCCATCCATTTTATTAGGAAAGAATTCACTGTTCCCATAAAACTCCTAAGTGGATTACTTGTGGTCATGTGGTATCAATACTTCAAAGTAAGTAATTTTATTTACGTTTTCAACCTGTAAGCCCAAATCTGTATCCTGTTTTAATGCAGCATAGACTAAGGGCATGGACATTAGGACAGGCTATTTGGGGAAAATTCTAGCTGCAAAAGAGTTGTGAAATAACATAACCCCTTGAATAATAATTAATTAGCCATGTTTTGAACTTAAGCCTGTATCTGCATCCTCAGGCTGGCATGGCCTCTCTGCAACATGTGACATCTGCTACTACAGCAACCTGCGATGGCACAGGTTCACTTGCTACCACACTGGCAGCTATGCCAAATAAGCTGATGCCTACCTCTTGTCTGCACTGGTGGACAGCCCGTCCCTGAAAACTCATCAATGTGGCTGCTTCCTACCAGATGAGAAGGTGTGAGTGCCTTGAAAGCACGCATGTAGAACAGCAGAAAAACTTAATTTGCATCCCTTTATAAAATATGTCTTTGTATTTGTAAATCCCAATCTGGAAGCTTGCGCAGACAAAGCAATTTGCACACAGGAAGAGAGAAAACATTCTGAGCAGTTACACTCTTGTAAACCCTGAAATCAAAGTAATTACTCCCTGCCTTGGTAATCTAGCTCCTGGAGTACGGTCTATTTTTATGTATTCCCTAATGAGGATTTCAGTTAGTAGCCTCTGTACAATGATTAAGTTTCATGATGAACTTGGAAGGAAGATGGTAACACTAATGATGAGGACTAACCTGCTTTCTATGTCTACACTGGTGATTTGCAAAGGAACTTCCCAAGTATTTGTCTCTCATCTCACAATTGTTTCTACTTACCTCATGGTATTTCAGTTCTTGAGGCACTTTTGGAATGGAAACATAGGTTTCTTTCCAGATGAAAGTGATACTAAAAAGGAGATACACCCTTTTCTCAGTGCTCCGAGAGGGAATCCTCCCAGCAGTTACCCATCACACCACGTATGAATCCAAACTTCTCCACACAGACCTCTCAGCAGCATAGTACAAAAGATGAGATGTGATCTGCTTCTGCCTGCTGTTCTTTACTGGTTTGTCCTGACAGTTTCTCTGTTCAGAACTGGGTTTTATATCTCTTCATTGATTCTTTTCACTTTGTTCTTTAGCTTTCATGCTCTTTTTGTGCCTTGTCCTTCTTAGCCTGCCTTCTTGTGGAAATTTCATAACTTAACCCCCTCTCTTCTTTCAGCACCTCTCACCCACCCTCTTTGAATGTATTTCTCCATTTCATTTACTTTTCTTCCCTCTTTTCCACATGCCTTTGTGGAGATTGCCCACACGGGACACAACTTTCCTATAGAGGCACAGACTGTAAAGAGAGCAATGGTTTTTTGGGTGCTTTTGAAATGAAGCAGATAGATCACAAACGACTGTGTACAGGCTCAGTTGCTCTAAGTCAGACAACACATACCATCCAAATAACCTTTCACACGAATCCTCAGCCAGAATGGGAAGAAATGGGCAAACAACTGTTTCAGCACAGTAATTCAATTACTATGAAAACCACAGCCGTGGCTTTTGCTGAGGGAAAATTGCTGGGAGGAGTACATGACATTGTCATACTGCAGGGCAGAACACTAGGAGGGAGGATATCTCATTGCAAAGTGAAATGGTGAGGTAATGGTAACATTATTTTATGAACTGCATATGCATCAAGGACAACAGGAATGTCTTGAAATAACATAAAAAATAATTCATCGGACCAGATAACAGGCATAGAACACTGTTAATGACAATGCCAGCAATGAAAGCAAGAGGAATTTTGTAGGCTTACATTGACCTGGGTTGCAGACCAACATTCCTTGTGTGTGTGTCGAAGTTTTTTACTTTTCCCTTTCCCAAAAGGTTAGTATAGGAAAATATAACAACATGTCAGATGAATCTACCATATGCTATTACCTACTAGCAATGAAAGCTCATGAAAATCAGGCCCTGATTGTGCTGCACAGTCTGAGAGTAAATACATCAGAAGTTACTGAATGTACTTGCAAAAGTAGTGCAATACAAACCAAAGTAGTAACAGTGTCCTGAGCACTCTGTTGTTGCATTCAGTCTTTGTTCTGCCCAAGAGCAACACCCAGAAAATGACCAGGGAAAACAGAGGTGTGGCCAGAGCCACAGCAAGTCTGAAATGGTGACGCTGACAATCACATGGTTGTTATTTTGCCCTTTAATAAACTCTCCTGCATGGTAATTGAACACGTGTTCACCCGTGTAATATAGAGAAGTTCTGCTAAAACCAGTAACAACCACTCAGCAGTTGCTGTTGGCCAGCACTGTTTGGGGCTGAAAACAGTCATGGATCAGTCCTCACAAACCCCAGAAGCATCACCAAATGCTGAGTGCCTTAAGCAGGGCTGTGTGATATCATGCTATTAATGATGTTGCCACTGATTTCTGCAGGAGCCTGTTAGGCCTAAAGCCGTCCTATGATCTCCACTGTCTTTTATCTGACCCCCAGCACTGGGCCAGCCGTTACAAAACAACATTCATCCACTATGTACTTTATTAACCTGTTGCATTGTGCTACGTATTGGTCTTTGCTCAGCTTTTCACATCACAGGTATTTTGTCTTACAGGCCTTTGTCTACAGTCACCCTTGACAAAGCCCTCCCGCCATCTTCCAGCTGTCCCAAGCTGTGCTCAGGAAGCAGTATCACATCGCTTTTTATCACAGGACTGTGTCTCACTATCTTTTTACTATCAACACTGTTTCTTTTTTCATGAGTGTCTGTTTTTCCCAGCATGAATTATTACCCTTGGACTTTTCAGAGGGTCGATTTTGTCAAATACTGAGAACCTTCAATGTGGAACACAAGGGTGTCAGCACTACATGGGATAGACTCATCACTTTACATAGGCTTTGCACCTGCAAACCCTCAATGAGTTCAAGATATATTATATTATATTATATTATATTATATTATATTATATTATATTATATTCACTGCAGACGTGCTCTTCTTTAGACATTGCAGGTGAATGCTTTACCAGCGCATATTTTAATGGAACTATTTCAAACGTTCTTCTGTTATTTTTGCTTTTTTGTTTTCTACTTTATTTTTCTTTGTCTTTACCTTCTTAGACTTCTGAGTTCCTGTGCTTTGCCAAAGCCCAAAACATCTGTCAAAATATCTATCATATTTTATCTTCTGAGATGCTTCCTGCAGTGCCAACTTCAGTCCACCTTCCCAATGCCTTTTCAGGCTTCTCCTTCCTAAGCACAAATACTTTTGCATACTCTAATGCTGTTCAAGCAGTGCTTTCATTCAGGAGGAGGAAGAGTTATATGGTGATGAACTTGAAGAAGCAGCAGACACACCAGGCTGCTGTTCTCTATGTCCTCAGCATAAGGGTAAAATAAAATGTGAGGACTTTTGGAAAAGTTTCATATTGCTGCTTTTTAGATTCGGAGGCCTGAAAACTAAATCCTGTTTTCATCATTAGAGAATATTTTTGAGGTTTTCCTTGACAACAGCTGACTCGAAAATAGCCTCAATGTTGGACTTCCTTTTCCTTTGAATCTAGGTATCAATGAAGGAAGTTGTAATTCTTACTAAATAAACACATAGGTCATAGAGGAACCAGTGCTTGTCATTGTTTAGGGAAATAATCTGGCATTTAATGGGTTCTTTATGGCAGCTGAAGAGGAAAGTCATTAACAATTCATGTTGGGAAGGCCCCTGGCACTTCCCTCTAGCAAGAACAGTAGTTGTGTTTTTATAACACAATCTTGCATATTTGCTCTATCGTATGTATTCATGTTACTCTGACTTCTGCCAGTTGAACTAATTAAATTCATATGTAAAGCCAAACAATTAGAAAACAACTACAATGTGATAAATGAAATGCTGATTTGGTATTGTCCATCTCACAGAATGCTCTCATGAGCAAGTGTTTAAGGACAAAGGGAAATTGGAAGGGAATTGTATCAGAAAGTAAAATTAGTTAGGGATTCCTGTATTCATCACCACGAATCCAATCAGGAATTAATGACATTGGAGGAATAACTATATGCTTAATGGAGTCTTCTGTGTTTTTTATTGTTGCATTTTTATTATTGTCTCTATTCTCCCTGGTTTGGAAAAAGAGGGATTGTAACAAAGTCTAAACCTGGAAATCAACTTTCCACTGATTTATAGTGCAGAATAAAGAGAGGAGGTGAAAAGCAGAAATCAGACAAACGAAGGCTGGAATGTTCTAAGTGTTAAATCCAACACACACTAATGCATTTTCTTAATCTCTTAATTTGGTTAAACCGATCCTAAAATCCTTCTGTTTGCTGTGTAAACCTGTTCTTAGCAGAAAAATCATTCCACAGCACAGTGCTCAACATTTTTCAGAATGGTTGGTGCATCAAGGTCAGAAGATGCTCCGAGAGTAACAACTCTGCACAGTGTCTGGGCATTGTGTTTCCCAAACTCATATTTAATTACAGACATTTTCAGGTAAATGAATGCACAAAATTCTTCCTTCTCGTGTTTTTATAGATCTGATGTATCTGACTAAATCCAACTAAATATTGCACTGACTAAACTTTCAGGTGTCATCGAGATGAAATGAGTGTTAATTAAACCAGTGCCATCCCAGGAGAAGAGCAAATTAAAACAAAAGACTATACATTTGTTATTTATAATCTATCAACTAATAGGAAGGAGGTATTTAGTGACTGGACACAGCAGGAGCAGCATGGTGTGAGAAGGGTGCAGCAATCCCTGCCTCATAGGTGGGAGATCAGTACCCATTTATGGGTGCAGACAATGCAGACTCAAACAGGCTCTTCTTTCCTGCCAAAGGGGACTGGAAGTGATCTGAAGTGCAAAAAGAGACAGAAACCACTGACTTCAGTGGAACGTAAGGCATGCTTTCCCCTTTGTTTTCCAGCATGTTTGACTACTAAAAGAAAACACTGTCTCTAGCTTTGAGTCTTTCCAACTATAACATTGGCCAAAGCTAGAAGGTGCTGAGCACTTTCTGAGAAGGTGCAGAGCTCCATTAAGTCCCATTAAGGCAGTGTAACAGTGAAGGGACAGCCCTCTGACACTGAAACACGTTTGTAGCTTTCAAACTGTAATGTTTCTGTGTAATAAAATTGCCCTGCTGGTACTAAATCTAATCAGTACCACGTGCCCCATCTCTCATGTAAGCATGTTTTGGAGAATACTTTCTACAATAGCTCATCTGTGGATTCAACCACAAATGAAATGTCTTGCTTATGTTGCACTCCCTTTCCTGCCTGCCTGCACAGAATTAAATGAACTGTTTTCTTCAGTTATCAGGCAGCCTGTCTCTCCCTCTTCTTCAGTCTGAACATATTCAGCATCCCTCCAGGGTTACTGGATTTCTAAATTCCCTATATGCTCATATATGCATATACATGCAAATGGAAATATATCATGATAGTTTCCTGTTGCCATGTAAATTCAAAACAAACATGGAATACTTCTGACTTGCAAAGCCCTTATGGAACCTTCTATCACTGGAAAAGCTATTGGTTCTCATATATACATACCTGAAGTCAACAGAGCCATATGAACTGCTCAGTGATTTCCGTAAGAAAATAATTACCTTTCCAGCCACATCTTAAATCTTACAAAAGTGCAAAAATTATACTTTCTAAAAGCAAAACTTATCCGTTTTCTTACTCCTACTCCCATTCCCAGCCAAAAGTCACCTAGCCTGCACCAGCACCTCTGAGGAAGCTTTCTATCCACAGTATGAGCTTATTACCATTCCCTAGGAAGAATGGTTTGAGAAAAAGGATTGTTATCCTCCGCCTGTGTTAAAGGCCTGCAGGTTCTCCTGTTACTTATTCTCTCACTTTTGATTTCATGGATTCCTTGGGAAACTGGGCTCCTCTGACCCTTTATTATTAACCTCTCCGTAGAACTTCCTGAGCAGAAATTCTCCATGTTCCTTATATGTACAAAAAGATTTCATAATTCTTGGTTACTTGAGAAGAGCAGTCTGAAGGCTTCCTTGTGAGTCAGTGGCGGTGTTACCACCAGGCTGCTAGCCCAGCAGCTGCTAGCCCAGCTCTCAATACCCTGTATTGGTAAAATGAGTCTGATTTTGATAGGAAGCACTGACATTAGAACAGGCTTCCGGTGGGTTTGCTCAGTGTACTTCAAAACAAGTCACATCCTAGTTTGGTTTTAGTTCTTGGAGAGTTCACCAGTGTCAGTTACTCTACTATTGTTTACACGTGGTAAAGGAGGACCCTCAGACTTGACACAGGAAATCATTAAAATTCCTGGGGTTCTCGCAGCAAACTTAGGTGCAGTTCCCTCCTCCTTCCACAGGACTGCAAAAAGCCAGCTACACCACTTCACAACCTGCCGGGAGATGGACCGTTCTACGTGATGGATCAAAGTGCAGTTTGGAAGTCAATCATAGAGCGTATGTGAATGAATGCAAAACAAATGGAATGCATTTGTCATTTCCTCAGCAATATTTTGCTGTCCTTAAAAGCCTTCAGAGGAAGTAGATCTATTTCATTAGCATTAACCAGTAAATCCTCACAACCCACTTGTGAGTTCCTGTCTCATTAAAAGTTTAAAGGCAAAAAAGATCAAATTGAGTTTTTAAAGTCACAACAAATTAGCAATGTTTGTATTGCAGCAGCAGGCAGAGGCTGCAGCTGAGGTTTATGCCTTAGTGGTTGCACAAATAGTTTCTCACCCCATAGAACTGAAATTCTAAATGAAGACAAATAAGAGGTTCTGGAGGAAATGGAGGCATAGAGGGGGTGAAGTGACTTTCCTCTGGTCACACGGACAGAAATCCAGAACTCTGATGCCACATTGAGATAAACACAGTATAAATGTCAAACCTGTTGCTAGATAAAGTCCAGACATGTAATTCCACGCCAGAGGAACCAAACTGCCCTTTTCTTTCCCCTCATCAAGCTTTCCTCATTCTTCTTCCTTTTTTATATGGTCTAATCACATATGTTATTACAAACATTTTCTGGAACCTTGGATGGGAAACAAAGCTTTGGCTTTCTCAGAGAAGAGAGCCACATTCTCCTGTGTAACAGATACATAACCAGCCAGAAGAACACAACCCTCCCTTTAGCTCTGGAAGCTGCAAATACTTTATAACATCTATTCCTTCAATGTTTTGAGCAGACCAATTGCAGTAATGATTGTAGGGAAGCAATAAATTAGGAAACAGCTGTTATAAAACTTACGTGCAAGTTCACAAGAAGATACATCCAATATTTGCATTTTTCCTGTTCCTTTCTTTTTTTCAGTTAGCAACATATAAAGACTGGATAGGTTCCTCTCAAACCAAAGCAATGGCTCTAAAGCAGGCTTTCTAAACAACCGACAGAGTTGACGGTAAGATGAAGTCCAAGAGGAAATTATGAGGATTACTAAGATGCTATTTTTTCTTTCTTTTCTTTTGTCAGTTTGATTCACTTCAGGATTTACATGAAAGATAAAATTGCCTATATAAAAAGTTGTGTGTGTGTGTGTTACTGGACACACTTGATTGTGTCCAAAAATCACACTGAACAAAGCATGAACTATTTTGGAGTAACCTACTAGTAGAGTTTGGCTTTTCCAGATTAATGGGAAAGCAAGAACTATCTGCCATATTCCTTCTTCTCATTCCCCAATCAGACAAACAGTGCAGAGCAGCAGCAGAAAGCAAGTCGGTCCCTGGCTCTACTCATGGCTAGAACATCAGTGAGGCTGTGTGAGCCCAAGTCAAATGTCAAAGAAATGCAATTCTTTCAAAATTGCAATCTTTGAAAGAGAGCAAAAGAGTGTCGTCTCTTCCATAGGATGCCTGTGCTGCTCCTGAGAATGGTGCAGAAAGAAGCCTGCTGCTAGCTGTAAAACATTATACCTTGTCAGGTTTGACCTAGCTTTTATATTGACTCTTTAATATAATAATATTTGAGTATCTCTTTACATAAAAATAAACATTTTCTTATTGTGATATTAAAAATAAAGCAAATTTTCCCTCTTCCTTCACCTAGATACAAAACTGTTATTTTTTTCTCTAAGTGTTTCTATACAAGGGCCAAGTCTTGTTAAATTGGGTCTAAAGCAATTAACCTATTTCCTCCTGTCAGATTTAATTGTAGCTTGACCTAATTGAAGGCTCAAACCTATGCTACACCTGAGTTATCTTTTTATATGGAGCCTGAAGAAACATCACAGCTGGAATAGGCTGTGCACACAGGAACTCCAGTGAGAGGCTGCTACACTTTCGGATAAGCATTTCAGAGGCCAGGTATTTCCAGGAGATCAAGAGGTGTTACATTGCTTTCAGTAGGCACAGAATGGGTCTCGTCAAGCTCTCCCTGGGTAACTGTCAATAACGTTACTCCAGATACACATCAGTATTAGTTACAAGAGAAACAAGCCACCTAAGTTTAAGAAATGATCCAGAACCTAAAGAAAATACACAAAGAATCTGTATTTTAATAGCTTCCAATCCACTGATTTCAAAGGGTTTCAGGCAACTGCACTAACATACAGGTCTTGCTCTCTCTACCATTTGTTTATCACTTTCTGCTATGAAAACATGGAAACATACCTGGAATGCATGACAAGGAATTCCATGTTCTAGAGTTCATCCTTTTTCCTTCAGTCTAAGGTAAATCATGTCATCAGAAATTCAATGTGTAATCTGTGTTGGGTTTTGGTTTAAAAAAGTGTATTTTGAAAAATCCCTTCTTTTCAAAGACCCAGCTTGGTTACTGCTTGATTATTCAGCATTTAAATGGAATCATCAGGACATACACATATATATATATGTACATGTATGACAGTGTGTTACATATATGAGCTATTCAAAGATCTTTTGTATACTACCTCTATTACGTATTTGAGCTTGTTTGCAGACTGCCCAGATGTGTCCCCTTTCTATTTTAGAGTTGTGCCCAAAGGGACAGACAAGCAGAAGTGGGAGGTAGTCTGAGAACTTGCAAAAATAAGAGTTATAAATACTTTGTAGCAGCTTGTTAGAGCAGAAGAAACCACTTGACTGGACCAAGGTCTGCGGCATTTGTCATTCCAGAAGAGCTTGTTTTGACTACACTTGGGACTGTATGGGATGAGTATTTTTGTTTCTACCTCTTCTGCCTGAAAGATGACAATTATCCTATTTTGACAGATGGAAAACAACTGTTTGGCTAATTCTGTAAGAACTTAGGGTTTTCTGTTTGTTTTGGTGGATGCTCAACAATATACTTCTATCTCTGCTGTATTTCAAGTGTCCTTCATGTTGTAACGGGTAGGATCAGAATAGAAGGGAGAGATTTTGAGATTTGACTTATAGTAGCTCATGGACTACTGACCTACAGCCTTAGTGTACACAGAACTGCACAAAGAGAGCCTCTGACCCCATAAATTCTCCAGGTTGTAAAAGGGCATGGCTGTGTCAACTGATTCATTTCTCTGCTATGGGAAAACTGACTTTGCTACAGTAACATGCTGTACTTTAAAGGTCACAGTGAACAGGGCTCTGATAAATCAGGCTTGACAACCACAGAGTGCATGATAACAAAACAAGAAGCTTTAGAATAAGGAAACAATAAAGTAGGTGAACAGCCAGAATTCTATTTGAGCCTGATTAGAACAGAAGCACCATCAGTAGGAAAGCAGCACATTTTTCAGGTGCCCACCACAGTACTAATCCCAGAAGGAAAGGAATCTCATAGAGTTCTCTATCCCATATTCTTACTGCTAGATACATGAGGCAAATAAATAGAATTTAAAATGCCACATCTTCTGGAATAACAAAGCAATGTTTGATACATGACCAAGTTTGCAAGTGAAAGAGCTTGGCAAGTATATGCCTCTGGCTTTCACAAACAGCCAATAAACAAGTGTTTTACTCTAAAGATACACTGAGTATCATACTGACACTGCTTTCTGTGTGTTTTAAGCATGCATAGACTCACACTTAAAGTATATAATTCACCTTTATCTGCATTTTCCATTTGCTTCTTTGTCTGTCAGAAAGTAACATCCTGCATCCAAAAGGACTTGCTCAAACTTCCAAGTTCAAACATGAGAATTTCATTAAAAAATACAACCCATACATTGAAAAGTCCTGCCTCTGTGGTGCATTACCTTTTATTTTAGGTTAATTTTATCCTTATGCCACCATTGTAAAGTCTAAATACTGACATGTTTAATTATAACTGATTTAGCTGGAAGATACAGGTATTCATTCACACCATTAACTCTGTGCTAATGGTGACTAAAAAGAAGATTCCATGCCATGAATGGAGGAAAAAACAATGCTTCAGGATGGCTGCTGGTGGCTTTTTCCATAGAGGAGGGCTTAGATAAAAGGTGTATGCCCAAGTAGACAGGCCAGGAAAATGTCAACTGATCCACTGTAGAGAAGCTTGTCAAAAACTGCAAATAGTTCTGCTTTGATACCACAAACAAAGCACTTGATCCAGACTGCAATGCTTGCTTAATTGTATGTGACTTTTTCATTGACGTGATATGAAATCTCCCAGGGCAACTTCTAAACTTTATCTAAGACTTCCTTTTCCTCATTTAAAGCTGAATGATTTCCTTGTATGGTTTTATCAATGGGCCAGAAAGGCTGATAAGATTGCTTCCTTCCGCTGTTAGCTATGTTTGGACTTCTGCCATCCCATCTTGAAAAGAAATGCATTTGCTTTCATGTCCTGTGTAGAAGCAACAAGTGGGAGGCAACTGCTTCATTCATAAAATATAGCTGAAAGATTCACGTAAGCAACAGAAAATCAAACTCAGAGACAGGTTTTCATTTCAGCTACTCAAATTCTCAGCCATTGCACCTCCCAGAATCTGCTGCTATAATGACAACTGCAAGAGTACCATGAAACAAATCTCTCCTCAGAACACTGCTGAACTACTGTGGCTCCCTCTATGAGGCAGAGTCCTAAACTCTCCTCCTGCCTCTCCCTTATTACTCCACTCTTCCCTCATCTTCCCTATTACATGCTTCTGATAGAGAGCTCTATTCTTATCAGTTCTTTGCACATCAGAATGAGGTAGGTGTGAGGGAGATGAAAGCATGACCTCATTTACTGCTGCACTGTACTCCTATGAAGGAGAACTTTGAGGGCTGCAGCCAAAAGTGATGCTGCACAATGTGGCAAATTAGGAAAGCTCTTTTCCTTCCTACTTCGTCCCCATGGTTGGAAGAATAGTTTTGGACTTAACAGATTCTTCAGTATTTATTATACATGCTCTTGCATCCACAACTGGACTTCATCCCAACACATGAGTGAGCGCAGCAGCTACGGCGAGCTTGACACAACTCTTGTATATAAATGTTAGGAGGCACGAATCATTAGAGTTATCTATTTCCTGAGAACAAGCACAAAGGCAGCAGCTGCTTTTCTGTTTTTACAAGATAAACAATACTACCTCCTCCTGGGCCTAAAAGAAAGAAATGGTCCTGAACTGCTATATAGGTCTTTAAAGAAAAAAGACCCTTACAAATTTATAGAAATAAAGCTCCTATAGGTTTTTTTGTGTCTGTTTGAGCAATATTTAATTTGTGAGACAGCCTTCTAATACAAATAGTCTCAGTTTGATGTAGCATTCTCATTTCTTTGCCAAAAATACCTTCTGCGGCACTTAATGGAGTCTGAATTTCATGTTTCCTCTCCAGAAATCAATGCATCTTTTGTTACACAGGCATGTCACTGTCCATTACAGCATCACAGTTTATCAGCCTGGAACACAAGGGTGATACCACAGGGCTCTTTCACTGCCTTTCTCCTTTGGATCTTCAGTTGCAGCAGCACCAGTGAAGCCATTAGCTGGTGCTGGCTGCCCACCCTGAGGCATGCGCCCAACTTGGCAGCTACAGGAGGAAATAACCTCAAGGTCCCTGCCCAGCCCCTCCTACATTCCTGCTTGTACACACCCTGCCTTCTCCCCTAAGTTCCCTCAAATTCTTGTGCCCCAGCCTCCAGCCTCCTTGCTCTGACCATTTTCCAATCCTCTGCTCCTCTTTGCCTCTCCCCAGATACTTCACTTTCCTCCATGTCCACCTCCACCCATTCTCTGAATTCCCTCTTAGCTACACTTGGATCAAAGCACAGCAGTGCACTTCAGATGCTTCTTCCTTCTGCAGCTGTACTACAACAACCATTATATGCTTAGTGGTTACTCACCATCCCTGCTTCAACAAGCAATGAGATAGTGCAGAGTTCTGGGTATATCTATGATTGTCTTAGAAAACCTGTGACAGGTTTCCTGCCCAGAAACCTCTTCTGGGAAGGCTGGAATAGGCTGCCTATGCCTGTGCCATGTTACACAAGAAATTATTCTCATGCAGTGGCTTTTTCTTAGGGGTCAGTATCTGCACGATAATGCAAATACAATACACAAAATGAACCAGGTTACTTTCAAAGACAAAAATACAAACATATATAAGTATTTATATACCTATGTTTGTATGTACTCATGCATACATATAAGCACTTATACAGAAGTCAATAATTTGTTCTTTTAATTTCTTAAATTCTATAAAAGCCTAAGGAAAGAAATTCAGTGATCCCAAGCTTCAAAAACACAGTGCCATCCATTGAGCTGCTGAGAGTATGGAACAAGTTAAATTCCTAAATCATGATACAGTTAGGTTGAATATGGCCTGGAAAAACTGCACTTCTAGTGAAAACCAATCTCTTAAGGAAATTTAAGGGGTGAAGTCATAGTGTGGGTTACTTACTGCCAGAAAACAGTGTCATCCCTGCTGAAATGCTGATTGATCTGGCAGTAATCTGACTATTGGGGGTATTAAAAGTATTCTTTATTAAAAGATTTTAGTTTTCAAATACATTAAAAGCTGGGTTTGATTCTTGCATCTTTACATCAGCAAAAATCAATGTAAACAGGGTAAGAGAAGCAACATGTCAAGAAATCTTGCAAAGTAACGGGGCTTAATTTTCCTTGACATAAGAATATGTGGTCTAGTGGTCTGGGTACAGTAGCAAAAGCCAGGAATGCTGTATTTCCAATCCTGCCTGGATCAATCAGTGGCCTTAAGAAAGCGCTGTTGAACTCTGCCTCAGTTTGTCAGAGTGGAGAAAGTTCAGTAAGGAGCAATGATAAGAAGGGAATAAAATTGGTACTCCAGAGATCTGTAACTTCCAAATGTAACAGGGTTGTAACAGGGTTGTAACAAGTGAACAGATCTGTTCCAATTTGTAACAGAGTTGTAACAAGTCGGGGGAAACTTTTCCCCAAGAGAAAGTTTTCCCCAAATCGGGCCATTAGGGAATAATACCAAAAGAGCACAGTACAAAGTATCTGCCTCTCTTGTGGACAGCTGCAGAAGCTGGACTTCTGGGGAAAACGTATGGTTGAAAAATGTAGCACAGACTAAAACCCCACAGGTTCTGCACAAAAATGCTCTATGCAAACTTGTCTAAAAAGGAGATCATTTTGTAGAGAATCAGAGCCTTTCTTTGGAAGTTTTGGAAGTTTATGGAAGGATCAATTTCTGTCTCTATCGATTATGATGATATTACTGTATTTATAGGTAGCTTGCAATTTTCCATTAGACCTGGACATACATACTTGAAAGAGAATCAAACTTTATTATTAAAGTTGTGTGTTTCTTCTTTGCACTTTACAGTAAAGTTTTACCTATGAAGTTCTTTGTCCTCACTTTAAAGGTGCCACTTGGCATCTTAAATGTAACACACGAAATACATTGATTATAGAAGATGAATGAACATCACTGTATGTCTGAGAGTGACTTTTGATCTTACAGCATCAGAAGACACTTTTTTCTGGCTGTTTTGCTGCTCTGTTTTACAGAGCTGTCACTTGACAGGATGTTATTTGGACAGGAATTCTACAAGTACACTCAACCCCAGCAGTCAGCACTTCCCAGGAAGATGATGCAGCATTCTCTGCCCCTCCAGTTCCACACAGGATCTGCTCAGCTAGCAGTAAACACCTGTGGTTTTGGAAAGACACTGCAGTGTCTTGCCAAAGTCCTCACTGGAGCCCCAGCTGTGTGCCTTCAGTGGCAGCAGGATAATGCAGGGTACAGCTGAGTAAATGGAAATTGACAGAAATAAGGATTTAGAGAGTTCACTTTATACCCCTCCTTAATTCTGCCATATTCATTTAATCAAACATTAAATCAGAAACATTAGATAGCCTCTGCTTAGATGAAGTTAGCCAGCATTTAACACTGCACTGTACTGGAATGGCATCGGACCCCTCATAAAAGTTATGAAACTGAAGAAACTCGGCTCAAAAGCAAGTTCACTGGTTCCTGAGTCTCTGAACCTGGGGTTTTCTTTCCTCACAACACATCCTCATTCTTCCTGTTATGTTTTAAACTAATTTATGACATGGCTTATCTCAACATCTGAAATGGTGAATGGGCTCCTGGCTCCCCTGTATCATTTGCCTCTCTTTACTAGAAACTTCTTGATAATTTAGTTCTTTTCCCAAACTTCACTTTGTACACTGGGATCATTCTCCTCATTTCTGGAAGCCCTGCCTAGAGTTGAAAGAGACCTGCACACCTCCCAGCATAGATCCAGCCACATGCTGGCTAGGAATGTATGGCATTCCAAGTCCCAAAAGCATAATGTAAAAGGTGGAAAATGGAGCAACCATACACATCAGAAATGGCTTATTTCATGATTCCTGTCTGTACCCAGCTTGCAAACCTGTGGAGGCTGTGAGTTTCCTTGACTTAAATAACTGAAAACTATTCCTGATAATGTACTGATTTCCAGCACAACAATTCTCAGCCTGTTGTCTGAAAAATTCCTGACTGTGTAACTTGAGTGGGATTCCCAGAACATCAAGGCCAGCAGACAGGTTTTTGTTCCTTTGTGACAAATCACAGGTAAGTAACTATAGGATGTAAGTATGAAAAACTGAGATTATAAGTGCTGGGAGTTTTTAAAGCATTCTTCCAATACCATTAGCCCTTTGCATCCACTCCCCCACATACTCCTCAGGGATTTCTGTCCTTATAAAAGCCATTCAAAGTAACAAACCTCCTTCGCTTCTTTAAATCTATCTCACCCCTTTTCTGTCACAATGCAAACATTTTCAAACAATGCTGGATAGAGAGAAGTTCAGCTAAGATCTGGTTTTATACTTACCTGCTCTTACCCTGTATGCACCCTGGCTTTTTAGAGGTTTTTTAGTATCTTACACTAGTTTTCATTTCCAAGTGTTAGTGAGACAGTATTATTTTAATGTTATTTGAATTGTGATAGTGTCTAAAACTTCAGCTACACATGAACTGTGATATCTCCTGTGTGAAGTAAGAAGTGACAGTCCCTGCTAATTTAAGACAGAAGCAGTCATTCACATCAGGCACAATCGTCCCCTTCCCTGTATTTTCAGTAGACTTTCTTCATCAGTTAGTGAATGTTCAAGTGATTTTGTTCCCAGCACTCACTCTGTGAGACTATTTCACAACCTAACAGGTCTCTCTGTCACAAGGTTCTTCCCGCTATTCAGCCTGCTTTTGCTGTTTCCTTTTCAAAGTGCAACGTTTCTGTTTGTATTGCCCAATCCACCTCTTTGAAGGGAATCCCTGTTCAGGGCCACAATGGGGTTTTGATGGTTAGGTTGTTTCACATCTGGAATATTTCCAGGAAGTAATATGCTTCTTATCATTTACTCATTGTATATTTTGAAGTATAAACTCAATAAACAACTACAATGAGCTGTCAGAATGCTCAGCAGTAGAACGGTATCAGCCTGTAGTTACGAATAGAATAAATTTTCTTTATCCTAGGCTTCATCTGCAGTATTTTCTTTATACACTATCCTGTTTACCACTGACTGCTTTTGCTGGCGTCATTCTTGCATCACTTTTTGTTGACCTCTCTGAGGCTCTGAGAGTCCAAGGAGAAATGAAGACAGTTGTACTGCATGTACTTAAGTTTTTAGACTACCTTTTTTAAAATTAGGTGGCATAGGGAAAATTACAACATTCCTTTATCTGTAGGCTGGGCATACATATAGTTTTTAACTCCATGCTTTTCTTAATCCTTAAAGAGCCTTTGCAGATACAGTCTGACTTTAGATTTAAACAAATAAATTAATCCCTGGACTAAATCTGTTGTCAAATGTCACTCTGCATGCAACACGCATTCAACCCCACAAACTTTATAAGATGTGCTAGGTCTGAATGATTTATAATATTTAGTAAGACCATAATCCTAATGACCTCACTTCTAAAAACTTGCTGTTTTCTACTTGATAAATCTAAACCACAGCAGATGGAATCATTATTCTGTGAGTCTGTGTATGTCTATCAGTCACTGCATTTTTCAGGCGAAATCCTGCTTGCGATTAGAGTGAAAGCACAGTGGCTGCCAAACATCTGTGAGAAATTGAACACTATTCATTTATAATCTGAAACCTGAGTGGACAAGTAGTTGTTGGCCTCTTCTGTCTAGACTGATACTGTTCCCCACCTCCACTTCCAAGTGAAAGGGTCAGCCAGGAACCTGCAGGACAGAAAGGAAACGGTCCAAATGACTAACGCTTTTCATTCAAGTAATCAGCGTTCACTTGCACACTCTTTTCTTCCACTTCCATCAAAGATCAGTAAGAGGAAAGCACGGTTTTGAAGCTGACAGCCTTGAAAATAAAATGCCTGGCAGAGGTTCTAAGGAAAGGCATGCCCTGGTTTTAATTTGTATTACGTAGAAGGCCTCTAAAAGTGAAAAAGCATGTGGTATGCTCAAGACCCCTTGCAGCTGGAAGTCTGGAATGAGAGTAAGTTTATCTATGTCCTCACTTTATTTACAGTCCTTTCCACATGAAGATGCTTTTTTAATCAGAGTTTCATTCCTAGCTCTTTCTTTGGTCTTTCACCTCTAATAGAAGCTTGTCATACAAAGAACAATGTGGAGTGTTAGTTAAGCTTCCCAAATGATGCTTAAGCTGAAAACAGATAAATACTATAGTCCTTCATTTGACAGAGAGGTAAAGTGGTTTGTGGCAACGGCTTTTTAGGAAAAAATGGTGAGAGAAATGTCTAGGTTTACATGCCAACATTTCCAGTGAGGAGCAGCTATAGGCAGAGGCTAAATTTTGTAGGGTCCATCATTCAGAAATTCAGCTGAACTACTAATTTACAACATAGGCTGTGAAGCTGTACATCTATGAGAAGACTGCTACTTCTGCTGTAAGGATGTGGCCACCATGAATTAAACATCATTATATTACAAGGTGGAAAGATCTGGGTTCAGTTAATGAGTATTAGCATGTAGCCAGCATAGTACAGTTAACAGGAATCATCTCAAGAGAGATGATTTCCAATGAAACTAGAGTTAATGCCATGACAGATCACAGTATCCATGGCAGGAAGCTGGAGAAATATGATGCTAATGGGGTCTCATAGATTTAATCCATTTTGGAAATTCACCTTTTATGCAAATATGAGCTGTGCTTTAACACTTCAGTTTCTGCCTTGTTCACCTATGGGGCGGGAGGGTACCAGCTTGCAAGATGACCCTATTGTTATTTAAACCAAGCTTTTAGCATTCAAGCATTATGAAAGTTTTGTACCAAGTAGATTTAAAGCATTTGTAAAGTAACATCTGTGATTGAGACAAAATGCCTCTTTTTTAGTTCCCATGGCATTATTTCTACAGAGAGCTTGATTTTTTTTCTTTTAAAAATGCTAAGTAAATCTGTGCATTCTATTGTACTCTTATCCATTTTAATAGCACAATTGTTCTGATTCATGGCAAGTGCATTTTGCTTTTAATGACACAGTATCTAATAGGTTTATACTAAAACCTCAATCATATGCCTTCTGTTTAGCTTTTGCTCTGGGTATAAACCCAGAAATGGTCACAGAACTGCAAGCCTGGAGAAAGATCAAAGAGACAGTTAAAAAAACCAAAGCAAGAACACATCACTGCAAAGAAGATCGCTGATAAACACATCACAGTGGGTGCAGTGATCACACAGTACAGTTATGACCACTCTCAAAGTGTGAGCTAAACTTGGTATTTGACTTAAGAGACACAAAGCTTGTAAATACATTTCAGCTTACTTCTAGTAAAATCAGTTTTTATTAGCACAGAGTCTAGACTGAATTGGGATTGGAATTCAAATCTCCATAGCTACTACACAGTTAATATATGAGATAATATTTGATGAATATACCTGCCCAAGAAACCATCCGCTCTAAAAAGGACAGAAGGAAGAAAGGTGCTATTTTTTCCATTTTACAGGTTGGAAACTAAACCACAAAATGGCTTCAGGCTGAACTCAAATATAATGATTTCAATGGGCTTTGGCTAGACTCTTTCATTCTATCAACATTGTTTCTAAATGTCACCTCAGTAAGTGCCAGACTATACACAGTGCAATGCAAGGGGGTTTGGCAGGAGGGTGGTATAATGCAGGCTGCTCTGTGGAATGTGTGATACAGGCAACAGAGATATCACTGATCATCACCATGAAAGTCTGCAGGCACATATGGGAGGTCTCTGTACACCTCAGTATTTCTGGAGACTTCCCTTCCTTTACCAACAGTACGTCTTTATGAGTCCCCCAGGGCAAACAAAATTTAAGACTAAGATTGTGAGGGAATTTGGTTTTAAGGCCATTATCAAAGGCATTTTTTTATCCACACATTATATAATTCAATGTTATAGGAATGAATTTATACCTAAACTTCCCATAATTCAGAAATAACCTGTTCCTCTGAGTCCTTAAGAAATGAAACAGTTGAGTTCATCCAAACCCAGGCAAGTTTGGATGATGCTTCTCCAGGTCTCTGGAGTCTGCAAAAGTAGGGCAAGAAACCTCATAACGATCTCTGTGACTTCAAGGAAAGTTCTGTGCTGGTGTGGCCGATGAAGTGCTCCTTCAGCTCAGACTTCATCCTCCAGAACCCCCTGGGCTGGTCTGGCCCTGTGCACAGGATCCTGGGGACATGTTCTGGCACTGTACAGACATCCCCCCACCATCCCCAAATGGGTGTATTGCACATTATGGAAGATGGAGAGAAACTTTCATTCTGATGATTTAAGAAGACTACAATTAATGAACTAAATCCATGCCACTGCCAAATGAAACTAAATGAAACTCATGAATTCAGGGTTTCTGTATGTTCCATTCCTTGCTGAAGCTTTGTCAGCCAGCTCACATTTTTACAAGCACAATGGATTCCTGATTGCTAGATTGAGTTTTGTACTTTATTATTTGATTTTAATCACTATTTTTAAAATAAAAATTAATTCTGACATATAAATATATTCTCATTTAGTTCACGCTGCATTTCATAATGTATTCTTTACAATTCTAAACTGAAATGGCTCTTCATTAGAATTGCATTTTCCATTGTGTTTCCACATACAAAATTACAGCACTACTGTTATAAGATGTCTGGTAAATGTGGAACAAGCCACTTGCAAAAGATGAATTTGTTGCTTTTGATTTTCAGCAGAGCACATTAGGCCAACATTTTAAAGCTACAAAATGAATACGCCCTTACAACCTCAGATGAATACAATGTCTTTGTTTGAGATATTAACAAGTAATATCTAGCCACAGGTAGGTCTGAAAAACTCAGAGTTCAACTCATTTACAATGTGCCTTATGAAACAGTGTTCTGTGCTGCAGATTCTGCAGGCTTTATGTTGCCTGTTAAAAACTGCACAGTAGATCAAAAATAATAAGCTATACCATAATGAAGTGAAACATTTGCTTCCGTACTGCACTTGATGATAACACAGCGAATTCCCTTATACCATAACATGCAGATTGTAGTAAATAAAACTTTATATATTTATTTCCTCCTGGTACTCAAGTTCAGACCTCCTGATGTAAACCCTGGTCTGCTCACAGTTTGTTCTGCTTAATGCGGAACACTTGGAACAATATAAATGCATTTGTATTTTTAGTATACAATATGCCTTTTCCATCTGCAAGACACTTATCTAAGCTACTTCCCTTTCCCACTGGCTAAACTGTTTTAATATTCTTGATTGATTGGATGGATTTATTATCATATTCTTATTAGAGCATGAGATGAGATTCAGATTTCTGCCTTCATAAAACAGGGCGAAGAAATAGGATATCAGAAATAAAACTAAAGCTTAAATGCTCCATCCCTGGCAGTGTTCAAGGCCAGGCTGGACAGAGCTTTGGGTGACATGGTCTAGTGCGAGGCATCCCTGCCCATGGCAGGGGGTTGGAACCGAATGATCTTAAGGTCCTTTCCAACCCAACCCATTCTATGATTCTATGATTCTATGAGTACCTTTTACACGTTTAGCATTTGTTATCAGTGGAACAAACCAGATGACTGCTGAACCATTTAGTAGCTTAAGAAAATATTCCTCATAACTGGAAGGCCACTGTACACAACAGATGCACAATACAGTACAGTGCTACAATAAGGTGTAATTTTGAACTTGTTATTGGCCACCTCCAAGGAAAGTATGAGAGAACACATAAGTAGAAAAGAGAAGAAAAAGGGAAGAGCCAGGCCTGGGAGGTGCAGTGTACCCTGGAGCATAGTAAGCTGGTCATAACAACTCAGCTAATCAACAGTCTAACCTATCTCCTGCTAAGATGACATTGTGTTTCAGTTGATAATGCAACTTCTCAGCACCACTGTGTTTCAGAACAAGTTGTACTTGGCAGAGTGCCATGGTGCTGAGTGATCCTTCTCCTGCGGGATTCCAGAGCCTCCACAAACACAACAGGTCACTTTCCACTAATGCGACATGAAAGAAAGAGACTGAAAATGTCCCTGTTGACATTGGCTGCCTGCTGAAATCAGTATGCAGAACCAAGCTCTGTTTACAATGCCCAACTTAAAGGGAACTCATGGTACTTGGCTCAGCCTGGCCTGGCCCCTGCAGGAGGGGTTGCATGGGGCCCCCTGCACTGTGTTCCTCTCCTTCAATTGTGCACCAGACCCCGTGTCTCACACAGGCCCCTTCATGCACATGCATTGTGACCCCTATGCCATGCACTGCCTCCCCCCATCATAAATGAACCTCAGCATACCGACCCTCCAAGCCACGCACATTGTACACAGGCCCCCTCTCCATGCCCTGTTCCCCCATATACTGCAGTGACACCCCTCCATACAGCCCCATGCCACAGCCCAGGACCCTCCTGGCCACCCAGCCACGGGGACACACAGCGCAGTGTGTGTGGTTTGCACACCCAGTACCATCCATGAAACAGAGGGGTGCTCTGGGATGCAACCCCCAGGGCCAGCCCACACTGTGCTTGGGCAGTGCATTCAAGGCTGGGCTGGATGTGGTTCTGGGCAACCTGATCTAGTGGAAGGTGTCCCTGTCATTGTAGGGGTTAGACTAGATGAGCTTTGAAGGTCCCTTCCAACCCAAACCATTCGATGATTCTAACTCCTTTTCCATCCTGACTTACCTCTCCCCCATAGATATGCTGCCACACTGAACTGCTGGTTGGAGGCTGACAAGAGCAGCCACAAACTAATGAATTTCAGTCTTTTTGAACAAGCACACATCCCAGCTTTATGATGCTAATGCCTGAATACCAAATGCTAACACGGATAGCCAGTACCTGTGGTACTGGAAGGAACACCCAAGTATTTTGCAACACTTCTGGTGTTTCTCTCAGTCTTCTGATCACTGAAAACACCTTTTGTAAACTTTTGTATATTTGAAGGCTTTGGTGTTTTCTGTAAAGTATTCAATAAATGTAAAGCAGTATTTTTTGGTGTAAATTACTAGTGCATAGATTGTCTTCTATGTTCTTCTAAAATAGGAAATGCCTTACCGTTAACCGTTTGGCTTTGCAATGCACTTAAAGGTACCTAAGCAAATGCTGAGAAACCCATTTTTTCTTTTCAGATCAGATTAATTTCAGTGCTGCTTTCAGAACACACAAGCAAAACCAATAGTTGAAGTCTGAATACTAAGCCTGAGTGAGCAGAACGGCATACAGACCAAAAGATGACCTGCAAAATCTGGCTAGTTTTTAATGTTAGAAAATGAAATCACAAAACTATAAAAAGGAAGATGAAAACTGTTAAAGTGCTTTGGAAAGTAATCCATCAGTGTTACTATTGATGCCACATGCTACATTTCAGAAGAGGATGTCAAAACACATGGAGAGCTATTGATTTAGCTCTAGCAGGCTTACAGCTACCTAGATTTCTCTCCCAAACATGTGCTGTGGTCATACCAAGGAGAGTAAACCCTTAGCAAAAATCAGAATCAAATCAATTCACACAATTGCAGTATTCAACCCACAGTATTCAGGAAAGAATAACAATTTCAATTGGGATGTTTTGCTTCCTGAACAGACCTTAGAAACAGCAGAATCCTCTGGAGGCCACTCTGTACAGAATATGACTATAAGAATGCCAAGAATATTTTAATCATGCACCATCTTCTATATCCCATTTTTTCTACATTAATGAGTAAATGAACTGTGAAGAGATGTTGGAAAACACAGGAGAGAGAAAACATACATGGGTTAGCCAGGCAGCTTTGGGGATTTTTAAGTAATGTCATTGATGTCATGCCTCTGTAGTCCAGCTGTACACACCAGCACAAGCTAGTTCACCACTTACTGCTTGCATTGTTTCTGTGTACCCACTTGTATGAGGACTGGTGCTGGCTGCTTACCAATTTCCCTGTCTCCATGGATTATCTCCTCTATTTTGATGTGTTTTCTGAAGCCCTAAAGCAACTGAATATTAAAATAAAATGAAGAGTCTTTTCTTGATCCCTCAGAGTCAATTTAGGAATATAGTTAGTCAAAATTTCTCCTCTTGTGGAGGTGGGATTCCGACTCCATCAGTATGTAATCACAAGCATTTTGATTTTGGAAACAGTAATAGGACCCTTTATCAGCTGTTTTTAATGGAATGTTGGTCTTAAAACTCTTTCTGTGATCTCAAATATTGTTTAATATAGTTACTATCAATTTTTCTTCTTTTGATATTATACCATGTACTATTCATTGAGACTCTTAACATAGGAGTGCAAATAAGGAAGATACATACATTCTCCTCCTGTGCTTGCAATTCTTCATCCTGGCTCTGTGCAAAAGTGCTCTAGCACATGGATTCAACCCACAACTACAAATCACATTGACACTTACATATGCTCTCAAATCACAGTTATAGTGAGGCTAAAATTCGACTCTCAGTTGCTTTTCTGTTGCTGGGTTTTTGATTTTCCTACTACACTGGCCTGATCTAATCTGCTTTCACTGGAAAAGAAGGGGAAGGAAAAAAAAAAAAGGATTAACTGAAATTCTCTCACTTATTATAATGTAATTGCTATTGCAGTAACAGCTTGAGCCAGTTTTCCTTTGCGGATCTAAGGATGGAAAGTTTGAGTAGTATTTCTTTTCCAAATCGTAGTATAATTGCCCCAGTCCAGGAAACAGACAACTCAGAAAGGCCTTGTCTGTCACAAACATGGGAAACCTACTCAGAGAGATGAATAAATAACCAGGTGGCCAGACTGAGCTGCATACCAGACTGACGAGATGCACTGAGCTACATACTCCTACAGCTACAAAATTCACCGTGAAAGCTGATTCTTGGCTCTTCCTCTATCCTTCACCTCTTATTCACCCAAGTGAGAATCTTCCCTCTTAACCTCTGACAGTTTATCTTCTAAGGGAGCCTTTGACGTGTGTGATTTCTTAAATTGGCTTTTACAACTAAAAGCATATTGTATCAACTGGGGTTTTCTCAGTCACCTGCTCAGTGACTTCTCTAGAGATGGTGATAGATTTGTGACTGAAGTTGAGTTGACTTTTCTTGACTATATCACATCTATTACTGTGTGAACTTACTCCACTCTAGTAGTAGCAATACTGATCTAGTAGCTTCTATTCATTTGCCTGGTACAGTTTTCAACAGTAGGATGATTATCCTAAGAGAAGGAAACATTATGTGTACTTTCTCTTGCATATCACAAAGACAGATTTCCAAGACAGACTTTCATTTGCACATCAGTTAGCAGCTGGGCTCTTGCATAAGCCAGTACGTTGCACTTGAATGTTAGGTGGCTGATTAGAGAACTTCCAAAATGCCATATTAGTTAATGAAAAGCAACTCTACTGAAGACAGAGTGCAAGAAGTCATTCAGGGTAAGGGAACTCAACAAAAAAATCTTAGAGAAAGCTTTACATGAACATGCATAAGTTAATTAGAGTATTGTCTGTATATTTTACTATACTCTTTTTCTCAGTTTCAAGGCATGGAGCTTAATAAAATCAGAGTGGTGTCAAAAGGATACGGTATCTCTGACCTGCAGGCTGAAATACACCATGGAAATAAATACTCAAACCTGTCTTATAGGGTTAGCTCAGGTGCCAAAAGCAGTCTAGCTGGGGTGTCAGGGAATTCAGTTAGGCAATTTACCAAACAGAACCCTACCCTTGTTTAAGATGACTCAAATTATCCATTGTAACAAGAACTCAGGAATGCTGGGCAGTTTACAGTGGAACTATCATGTTTTTTTATCTAGCAACAACATATTAAAACAAAGACTTTCTGAAACCAAAGATTTGTCCACAGTACAATGTAGGGCACTGCAGAAATGCCTGCCCCTACCTGGGCTACACTTGAACTGGAGGTTATGGGGAATGTTTACACAGCCCAGTGTTGGGCAAAGTAGCAGCACAGCTATTTTGGAAAGGCTGTTGACCCAGTAAGTCTGAGCAGAATGCTCTGCTGGTATAGCTATGCTTCTTCCAGGAGCTGAGCTATCTCTGCGCTGCACAGCACCATGTAAACAGCCTTGAGACCTCTCTGTTCACTCCCAGATCAGGCATGGCAGGTATAACAGCCAGGTTAGCTTCTCAGGTCACCTTTCCAATACATCCTAAGGTCCTTTGAAGGAAATACTTCTGTAGGCAAGAAGAAGGCAGACCAAGGCTTTAAATCCACCCATTTTATGCATCTTCACTGAGACTACCAACTGCTTTTTTTAAGGAAAGCCAAGCTATGATGGGTACCAGCTCAGGTGCTGCCTCATATTACAGTTAAATGTATTTATTGTTAGCTTGTGCCAAAAAAAGTTAGCATCCCTGCCCATCAGCTCCTGGCCCCACATTCCCAACCTCTTTTGTGTCATGGAGAAGCCTCAACATTTTTACATCCTATTTCTAAACTCCTACTGTAGAAATTCAAACTGCTCACTTGTGTCTTAACAACTCCAGTAGTTACAAAGTAGAAGGTCTTGTTCAATCTCTGCTGCTATAACCAACAGAGAATCTTCTGCCCATCAGGCCTATGAAACCCAAGGCTTGTCTTACTTGACAAACATGTATTTATTTTTCTGACCAGATCCCACAGTGGCTTCTTTTGCAAAAAAATATGCTTCTTCTAATGCTGCACTCTCAGTCCTCTGTTCCTGATTCCCTTCCCGTAACACATCTTTCCAAGGTTAACAGCGCACCATGATTATATGCATTATTAATTGCATAGGGAAAGGTTGAGAGTATTAACAGGACACAAAGTGCAGTATTTTAAAATCAGCTTTGCTTCTTTGTTTTTACAGTGATCTCGGGGGGGGGTTGTTAACAACCGTTTATTATTTGGGGTTTTTTTGGCTAACAGCAGTTTATTATTTGCAGAAGGACTTCCATACTTAGCAGGATCATCAGTAATAGCTCAAAGCAAAAATGATTCTCAAATTGGGAAAGCTAACTGAAAGAAGCATTACACCTTGCCAAAAGCCTGTGAGATGAATATTAAGAAAGTACACTATGAACTGAGATTATGGGCCTGGTGGTGCGCAAACCTCGACACAGAACTGAATACAAGGTATGCTTTTTGCTTTCCCCATAAACCATCTTTGTAGATTAAGAATGAAAGGAATCACAGACTTGCTGCCTCATCTAGCCCTTGAAGCACAGGACATTTTTGTCTTGTAGCAACTAACAATGAGGCATTGAGCAACTTGATTGTTACTTTAGCTGTGGTGGGACATCAACAGACAAACAAAAGGTTCTTAGTGCTTGTCCTTAAATCCCAGCCTGCCCCTTTAAGATGGTCTTGTTTTCAGTCCTTCTCACAAGCCTAACTCACAGAATCTGTTATCCTCCATTCAGCATTATGTCTTTACTGAAAACCAGCAAATGGCATTTCTGTCAGCTGAGAATCTAAATCAGACCCACACTTAAATGTCTGTTAAACTTTTGTTTGTGTATTCTACTCAACAACAAATACTCCAGAACGCTGTCTTAAGAGAAACTGGAAAGATCTGCTGTTGGGTCTTGCAGTCTGGTTTCGGTAACAAATAAAGATACAGTGCATTCCTTCAGGGAAGTATTGATATGAATCATCCTATTCAAGAAAAGGTGCATTAGAAGAGAGTGAATCATTGTTTGCTCTATGCAGTGCTCCAGAACATTGTAGGTACAAGTATTATTCATCCAGATGTGTAGTAACTTCACTAAGTACACATAGCCCTTTTGGAATGTGTAACTGCCTTACTTTGGGACACCTATTCTATTCTGTACATACTGATAGAAACAAAATCACTGTAAGCACAATAATAAACCTGGTATTATCAGTGTGTGTATCTTATTTCTCCTGGTAGTCTGCCCACACAGACTGAAAACACTCAATCACATTTGATCTTGAAAACTAAACATTACTAACCCTGCTTAACATTTAGATGGGGGGCCCATAAAATGCAGAATCTGATATAGAACAAAGAACTGTGACTGACTATTGAATAAATGTTATGCCACATATACCAGAAGATTGACTTTATTTAGTCCTACGGTTACTGCTAAATTGTGATGGAAGAAAAAGAAAATAAGAATTATTAATTCCAATTCCCATGTTTAGTTGCAAGCTTTCAGCAAAGAAAAGAGGAAACAGCATTTCAAGAAACATGCATTTCTTAATCTAAGCCAGTGCTATTTACAGTTAATTACAAAAAAGTGATATATTAGTACACAACTAAAACCACCTGCAACTGAATTTAGCCTAAAGGTTTTCAGTGTAAACACTGTCACCTCCCTAGCAGGATAAATCACATCTTTAAACTTGTATGAAAAAGGAGATGATCCTTACTTGCCAACTGGATGGAAGAGGGACAAAAGAATACTATTATAATTAGGAACTTGTATTCCCTCTCTGTAAAAACAAAAGTCCAGTTTTGCCCTTGGGGTAGATACGGCTATTTTGTACTTTACAAATTGCAAGCATGTCAGTGATTGAATGCAAGATAAATGCAACATTTAAAATAACCAATCACTGCTGTCACCTGACAATAGCTTCCTTATTCACTATTAGGCAAATAGTGCTTTAATACAGCTCATGGACTGTTGGAAAAGTAATTGGTAATAAAATGCATTGAAAGATTTTGGAAGGCCTGAGCCTATCAGCATGTCTGAGCTGGGCACAACATCTCTGTGAATGAAGTCGACTCCATGGGGTGTAAGTGCCGTGTTCTCTACATGCCCACGGGAGATGAGATGGGATCCTCTAACAGGACACATGCACACCCTGTCATTAGTTTCTTCCATATTTGCATAGTATCTAATTAGAAATCAAGGTTCTTTATCTGTTTAAATTACTTATATTAATCCTAGTTTAGTTTACAGTTTAGTTTATACTGATTTTAGTTATCTTTTAATGATTCATATTTATTGTCTTCAGATTAGAAAACACTCACTTGCAGCTTTCTTTGAATAAAAGCTGTCCCAGAAAGCTTACAATGGCATTCTTACCTATTGTTATCATACCTATTCATACATATTTTTATGTATTGTTACATATTGTTAGGTTTCCACAAGTCACAACTTTTTCCAATCTTTTATAAAATTATTTATGCTTAGGAGTATGTGCATCACTAAGAGGAGACTGTGTGCTCTAGATCTTTAGCACATGACTGGGCAGGATTTGCCTCTAAAAGGAGTAACAACAACAAAATAATCAATTGGCCTTTTGCTCTAATCCACTCTAACCCATGACCATATGAGCACTGTAGGTCTGTGTAAGACATTATTGCCAGCACATACATAGCTCTTGCGTCACACATCATGTGTGAACAGTTTGAGTGGGGCTCCGTATCAAATCTACATCACTGGATTGATAGCTGAAGTGTAGGTGTTTCAATACTCTGCTGCAGAGACTTCGATGTCCTGGGAGTGAGCTGCAGACTTACGCAGCTCTGTCCAATTGTGAAGCAACACAACCTGTAATAGCTGTTGTTATTTCCCTTCTCTGGAGCCTCTTTCTTATGACTGTCTCTGGGTTATACAGCTAAGATAGACAGACCACATGTAGATACAAGCAGTATTACACAAGAGCTTTTCTGGTGTAAGTGTCCAGTTTTTAGTTATGAAAAAAGAGACTGAGACTCGTTTTACATTATTATAATTAAAAAAAGAAAATTCTATTTCTAGATTCAATTCTCTTGTGAATTCTGAAATATTTTACAAAGTCACAAAACCCAGTCAACTTCTGGAGTACACTAATGTTGTTCCATGACTACAGCTGGTTGCATTCCAGCCCAACATGTTGACTCATGAACTTAGTGTCCCTCTGTTACTCTTACAAAACCTTGTTCTTGTGTGTGGCATGAAAGCTTAGGATTCTCTTAAACAATACATTTCTAGAGGCTTATTCTTGGTAGTCAGCTAATCATGTGTGAACTCCCAGCAAACATTTAAAAAGCAAGCCAGAACAGTTGTGTTGACTCAAGAGTGCACTATACCACCTTTCGGTCAGGTAGTGTACACAAGAGGAGTCCCTTTCATTACAGACACTGCCAAAGGGTCAAATTCTTGCCCTTTTTGGCAATCCAGAAGCCTAGCTCTGTTAGATGCTTTAAAAATTAGAGAAATGTATGAAAGCTTTGGCACTCTGACTTGCTTCTGCTTTACAGGCAGGCTCTAGCACCCTTTATCCTCTTCAAATGAGATCCTAACACATGGGAAGACAGACAAACAAAGGGCACTTACCTTTTTATAATTCTTAATATCTAAGTCATCTTAAAAATGGTACTTTCACTACTTTAATCTTAATATTTTCATGCCTTGATTGCTATATATCCACAAACATTTCATTTGTACAGACAGACCATGAGGAAATATTTTAGCATCCCACAGATTCAAAAGCAAGCCCCAAAAACTTATCGGCAGCAATGGAAATAAAGTGCAACAGTTTTTTGCATGAGAATTCAGACATGCAAATCCAGACTGCATCTAAACCTCCATGAGTGTCAAACCTTTGAGAAGATGCTTGTGGAAAATAAGGTTCTTATCAGAGATTCAACAGGGTAGACTTTCCATACTGCATTTGGAATAAAAAAGTCTTGGTCACTCATTCAACACATTTGGGCAAATTTATATGAATTTAAGCAAAGCAACTTTAGATATCACCAGCTTTCAATTATTTGATATCCCAACCAGCTGTAGCTTGGTAAACAATATTCAAAAGTATTTCGTGTAACGTTAATCAAGAAATCATTTCACAAACATGATCCTAGGAAAAGTACACATCATTGTATCTGTGTGAAGGCACTAGAGCTCAGAGATCAGGCAGGTGACAAACAGGCAGAAACGCCAAACTTCAAGACACAGAAACCATAATATAGTATATTTTTTAAAACCTTTCCTGTCTTTGTAAGTGATTTTACTTTCTATGAGGCTACTCTGGAGTTACTATGCTCCTAAGAACAGAACAAGTCTCAGAGAAAGGGGAATGAAGTGCACTCATGTACTTTGACACACTCTAAGTTATTTTTTTTGCAATGAAAGCACAACTTTGCTTCCCTTTTTGCTCTTAAAAGTGTAAGATAGAATTCTCTTCCCACAGCTTGCAGAAGGAAAATTAACTAACATGCACAGCACATGACTCCACCCGACCTCCCATTTTAGGCTGCACCCACTCCCAAAGTAGCAGCACTTGTGCCACACGGTTTTAGTTCACTTTGCAGCAGCTCTAGCGGATACGTATTTATTACAGACTGCAGACACAAGAAGGAGAGTGTGTTATTAACTGTGTGAATAGTAAAAATGTGAATTTTAATTGGCAGCTGGCTAAGAAAATCAAGTATGTTTGCCTAAGAAATAGAATATGTGCTTACAAGAAGTTTGAAAATGCATACAATTAAACATGTATTTCAGCTTTGCCCATGCAAACGTGAGCAGCCTGTAGCAATCTTTGTTATCTCAACTTATTCAGTACTCTAACACAGAATTGTGTTAAGTTTATCATAATGACATGATGTTGCTGTAGAATGTTATGTGGTGTTCATATGAAAACTCAGCTCTTAACACTTCTCCCATGAAACAGAAAGGATTGGATTTTCTACAGATACATTCTCCCCAGTCCAAGTCACATAGCTACCACTACGCAGCAACTTCCTTCACTCCAAAAAACCTGGAAACATGTCAAAACTTTTCTAAAAATACTATTTTCCTTTTTCTACATAAGTAAGTAGAGACAAAGACACTTTAAGTGTCTTAAGTCACTTTAACTGACTTAAGTTTGAATATAATCCAACACCCATTATAAACATTATATTACACTATCTTCCCAAAAGGAGTCAGGAAGTGATACCTGACTGCAGATGTATTTGTCATACTATTCCCAAAAGATATTGTGAAACACTGTTCTGTTTATTAAATCTTCAGATTTACGATCAATAATAATGTTAATTGACTTCATTAATGACATTCAAATCTTGCCACAAACAAACAAATTAGTTTATGTACTTGGAACTATAAATCATAGTTTCTTCTGGCTTGTCTACAAAGAAGTGTAGCATGGGTTCATAAACATGTGGTTAATCTCCAGAGATAGCAGCTTTGGCAGGTCACAGACATTCTGAGTCTTTTATAATCAACAGATGAAACTCCTGAGGTGAGTGTCTTTTAGACCTAAACCCACTCTTGAATCCAGGAATAAGGCATTTGCTCTAGCAATGACTGAAGAGTTCTCATCATCTCACTAACAACTACAGACTGAATATGTAACAACTCCAGAAATGGTTAATTCTACACTATATTACACACATAGTCTTCTGAGTTACATCAACAGGAAATACGGCAGATAATACAGCAAACATTGTGTAAAGGATGTAAACAGTATTATCTTTAAAGAAATATTAATGACCTCTTCTTTCAGGAATCTGTCTTGATTTTCTGTGACTGGAATGATATAGTTCAAGACAGAGAAACATGATGAAACAGTGGAGGATGTCTCTCAAGTGAGTAGGAACAGGAGTTTTCTGGATGAAGAGAAAGGGGCTTTGACTTAAGAGGAGCAAATTAAAGAGGAATAGATGAAAAAAAATTAATCCTGAAATTTTCCATGGAAGTTTTATTTTGCAAAGTTTCCAAAATCTTCAACAATCTCAATGCAGTTTTTGTCTGAAAGATTAGGTTGATAGCTGCATCAATGACAGAGCTAACCATCAATAGAAAATAAATCCTCGGGGTTTCAAAGAAGCTTTGAAAAACAAGAAAAAGCAAATGCAATCTAATAAAACCAAGAAAAATTTCTGGACTACAATGTGGTTCTGCACATCACATTCTAATCCTCAGACTTGGAGCAAGTTTTCTTTCAGAAAGATGCCATTTCAGAAGTGCAATGCCTGCACTCCCCATGAAAGGGTCTGTGCTTCCTGTAACTAATGTACTAACAGACTTGAAACCATTTTTGGATTGATTCTGTTCAAATGCCATCAAATTCTTTTTAGCCCTGCCATTGACAGACTTTGGCTTTTTACCTTCCCATCTCAGTTTTCTGCAATTCCTCATTTTCAGTCCATTTGAAGTGCTGTTTCCAGGTTTATATTTGTATTGCAGATATGATGCAATGAACATTTCCTTGAATTTTTTTTAATATTCCTTTTATCAGTTACCTTTATTTTTTTTTTTACAAGTGAAAATTTGGGAGCAATGAAGACATGAGGCAGAGAAACTACAGATGACCACGATGACCATATCCTCCTCCTGACTCATGCTGAAGACAAAAGGTACTGAGCAATTAATAGTAATCACTCAACTAAATTAGATTTCTGTTCATTTAGTATTATATCCCATTGCAAATTTTCACACGTTTTCTGTTGTTGTAGTGAAGTTATTGATGTAAATTCAAACCAAAAACCCTTCCTAAATGTAATGCCACAGAGCATGGATCCGAATTTAAGTCTAACCACTGAATGAACCTGGGGTCCAGTCCCAGTAGCAGAGTGCTTCCTTATCACCACTGCAGGCACGGCTTCAGAACTGACTCAGCTGCAGTGATGAAACCCCTGAAACCACTGACATCCTTTCTCGTAACACAATGAATTTTTCTTGCCCATCTCCCATTCAAGTACAGACGAGGACCAGCTCTGCTTAGTTTCTGGGATATTACATGATCCTACCTCGAGCACAAAAGCATTTTAACTAACATGCTTATTAGCTTTCTTCATGTTAAAGTGATTAACGTGTTACCTCTTGCTAATTTGTGACTCAAAGGACAAGACATTCGTCATTGCCCATTTCTGGAGTTTTGTTACATTTATTTACTTTTTTCACTATTGCAGCAATCACAACCTCTATGAAATGAGACACTAAAGGAGACACCATTTCTACAAAAAAACTTTTCAATACCTAAATAGATATATATTTTAATTACAGAGATGCAGTAGTATACGCGTAATAAACCAAATTATTACCTCAAACCCTGTAATACACTCAGTGCTACCACTGATTATCTAATGACTAAATCTATTCATTTAGATACCCATAATTTATGTTTATAAGTTCTATATTAGGTTTCTTTTCTGCTCTGGAATACTTACTCCCTGGCAAAGATGCCTTGCATATGGATATTAGGCATGACCAACAGACATGCTGGCAGACTTAACTCACGCTGCTGATATGTTATGCTGAGGTAAACCAACTTTGGAAAAAACAAAGTGCACAACCAAACCAACCTTGCTGAATGGCTGGATTCTTAGTGGGCACAGCATCGTGCTAACGTGGCTTTGGGATGCCACGCAGGGTTTCTTACCTCTGCCACAGCAGAGAGTTAACACTTCTGAGTCAGAGCTAGATCGTGGCTATCTTGGACTACAGGCAGAAAAACTTGGGTCTGTCTGCACAGGCATGCCCAGACCCGTTCTAGTGAAGATTTCAAAATGCTTAAAATGTATTTTATGGTCTTGAAATAAATATATACAACCAAATAGAACTCTTGCTTATACAAGAGCAAATTGGGACTCACCATTTAATTTGCAGATCATTTAATTCAGGTCTGCTTTTCCAAATTTCCCACTGAAAGATTTTCTCCTATAACTTGGAGGTGGTGGAAGCAACCACTCATCCATTTCAGAAGAGACCCTGGCCCAACCTATACTAATATTTACCTTTAAGACAGCAACAGAAAGATAAAGGACCATAGATTTTTAACAGAGAGAGACTTGCTGAATAAAGTAGCACTAATGTTAGTGTTTAGTTAGATATTTGATCTTAGAATGTGAAGACCTAATTCAGGGTGGCTAGAGCATGTTAAGAACAAGTGAATGATCACAGATCTCCTTTAGCTCTCCCCTGCACATCCTAATGTCATCAAGTTTTATTCTTTCAGTTCCAATTTTGCTACTAGATAAATGATTGCTCCCACTCTATGAATGGCATACTCAATGAGTAAGAAAATATTTTTGCCTTCCTCCTTTCATTCTTTCTTTCCTCATTTTCCATTAACTTACCAGATTCCACTTTGATAGTCTTCTAGAGATTTCAAACTACCCTTTATATCAGTGACTTCGATGTTAAATAGTGTCACCGAGGTCATTCTGACAGAAGGACCAGAAGTAATGTTTGTTTTGAAACTGAGTGCTCTGTTTTAATCTGTTTATTTCTGTACTAAGTCCAGGCACTTTGAGTTGTCATGATGACTCAGGGCGAAGTTGCAAAGCCTCAGTTCTACAAAGAGATTAGTCACTTTGTTTTTTTGCACTGAGCTGCTCTGAGTCAGCTTCAAATTGTTGCACAAAGAGTACCTGGGTACATCTTCAAGAGGTGCAGGTAACTTTAGTGCAAGTTTCTGAAAGAAAAGCAGTTTCCTTGTATCTGAGCGAGTAACTGAGCCTTCCTTTTCTAATATCCCCAGATAAGAACTGGGGTTTAGAATAAATAAATTATAACAGTGTGAATGCTGATTTACATTTTTCCCCTTAGCAAGGAGAAACTTCAGGGTTAGCAGCCTGAATTTAATAAACTCTGAGCATATGAAGTTGAGCGATGCTCTCACTTCATAAACTATTTCAGGGGTTAAAAATTTACACACCAAAAGGTCTACTTTATTTTTTATCCTTTCAGTCACTGGAAATAGTTCTTTTGCTTTTTAATTTCAGCAAAACGCAAGGTTTATGCAATTAGGCCACCTCTTTACTTGATTGTACACAGGGGATCTAAGTTTACTGTGATTCTAAACAAGTATCTCATTTGTATGGACCTGTTTTTTATTGATTGTCTGAGCTATATCTTTTGCTGGATGTACATATATTTGGTGTGGGTATATATATATGAATGTATGTGTGTGAGAACCCATACTGTTAATTTTATAATGGCTGGAGCTGGCATGGCATGTTCTTTAGTCTGTACATTGTGTATCATCTAGATACAATTCACACCATTTACATGTATGTCAAAACTCAGTGTATTTGAAACACAGAGTATGAAAATGAAGTGTATTACTACTGCGATGTTTTTACATCTACAAATCACAGAATGGTCGGGGTTGGAAGGGACCTCTGAAGATCATCTAGTCCAACCTGGTAAAACAGGGTCACCTAGAGCAGGCTGTACAGGATCGTGTCCATGCAGGTTTTGAGTATTTCCAGAAGAGAGACCCCAGCTGCTCTGGGAAGCCTGTGTCAGTGCTCTGTCACCCTTCATAATCTTCCTTTTGCTCCTGATGTGCTTTTAGAAGCCCTACACCTGTAGATCCAAACTCTATAAACTCAGTAGGAAAATACACTAACTCAAATTGTCCCTCTAGCCAACAGTATCATCCTGATGCCTTCTGGAGAAAAACCCCATGAGACACCTTAGAATAAACTATCAGATTTCTCTCAATCACACAGCTGTATTAATGCTTTTATGTGGGTCTGCAGACACATGGCAAAATAACCTGAAGGCTGAAAGTAGTGAATTTAGAGAAGGAAGGAGGAGGACCCAATCCACTTGTCAGTTATGATGTAATAGCATTGCTCTTGCTGCTCTATGCCCATTTTGATTTCTTTCCACCTGTATGAGGTCTGTATTCACTCCCCTCTCCTAACAGTATGTCAGTTACCTTTTCAGAATGGCCCTCTTTACAACTAACACATCATGCTGTTTTACTAGGCTTTAGCATGCCTTCTAATAGAATATTCAAGAACAAGCAAATGTTCATGTCTTGATTCAAGCTAAAACATTTCACTAAATTATTTTCAAGAGAAATTGTGGCCATTTATTTGTATTTCATTTATGTTCTAGAGAAAATATCACGGCAAACACCCCTCAAATGTGTAATCACTGTATGAAGGAATCACATCAAATGTGACTTTTCCTGCATAATCCCTTGACACCTGTTTATATTCTAACTTATTTAGCAACTACTAACTAGTAATTGTCAAACTAACAACAGGCATTTAAATATTTAAATAAGAGTAACTGTAGGGGTATTATCTGTTGCATTTGCTTGTTCCTGAAGTGAACTTTATGCCAATCATAGGGACAGCCTAGTCCAGGTTTCGCAGCTTCACCTTCCACACCATAAGGGTATACCTTTCCGAATGACTGTTAGGCTCCTAAAAAACAGTGGCACACCATAATTTTTATAATAATCATAATTTATTCCTAAGTTTTTCTTATTTTTTTTGTGAAGTGATGAGAAGTAAAGCTTGGCAAGCGTAAAAGATTAACAAGAATAACAGAACAGCCCTGACAACTGAGTATCAGTAGACAGCAAATACTCAGCAACAATCTGTTGTTTAATTTATTGCAACATAATGTTTGCTGGCTTTATTATAAACCATTTTCTTCTGTAAAAAATTTTAGTTGTTGTGAAAACTACTTGTGACTCTGTGAAAGTTCTTTCTGAAGAACAAACGTAGGTGTAAGGATCATACCAAATGGAATCTCAAGTTACATGCTTAAAATTAGATTGCACAATCCATATATATGTTGGTGAGCAGCTACTTACCCAAGCAGTCCTACAGGCTAAACTGAACAAATTGATATTTCCTCATGCATTTCCTCCTGTATTGACAGGTGTGTACTTTGCTCCTTCAGTACATGGTTCAGGTAATTAGAAAAAAACAAACCAAAACTACAAAAGTTTAGCTGTCTCACACTGAAGTGACCAATTTCAACATACACTATCCTACCTGCTTTAGATTTTCCTCCTTCATAAACCAGGAAACAAATCACTGCCAGGCTTCACACAGAATTACTGGTGCTACCAAGTCAGGAATTCTAAATGCCTGATTCCTAGTAGGTTACCAGAATCATTAACCTCTTTAACTATTAAGAACAACGGACCTTTGCATTGCTAGTCAATCTAATACTAACAAATGAATACTTTAATCTCAATTATTTACAGATAAATCACTGTTCATCTGTAAAATCTGCTGAATGAATCTGTTATAAGTCACTGCAGAGCTTAATTAGCTCATCAGCTGATTATTTGCTCATGCTAGCCTTAAATTCTTAAATTTAACACAGAGGAAGTATTTTTGTTGTTTTACATGTGAGTATAACTCAAAAAGAAAATACCAAGAACTCTGATTTGTTTAATTACTTGGTGATTATTAGTCTTGCCAAATCTGCCTGGAATCAAACACTACTTGGCAAGCCATGTAGGTATTGCTGATGTATTCTCCCACTGCAACTGATTTGCTCCCTACAGGATGCACAGTGAGTGTCCAAGGAAGAAGCATTAGTTTCAGATCTGACAAGTCAGGACTGTGTCCCACCTGCCTACAAATGAGTAGTAAAGCACACTCAATACATCAGACATCTGATGGTCTCAAAAGTCTGTATGGAGGTTGGAAGGCATTCTTGCGTTCTGCTGTGTCATCACTCCATCCTTCCCGAAAGCTATTACCAAGGGCACACTATATTAATGAGCAAACCTCAAAGAGACATCATTTCCTTCCATGAGCAAGTGGAGAAGTTGGGGGAAACTGGGTTGGAAGTAAACATAATCATCATTTTGCTCCCTCCTCTGTCAGCAGAGCACTGACTGGACACGACAGAGGGAATATGCTCCATCTGGCAAGGGCTGCCTGCATACTCCCCGATTGTGCAATGCTGTAGCTCAGGGGAAATATGATTCAGAGGACTGCCTCTGAGTCATAATTTCTTTCTGAGCTCCATCTGAACTGGTAAGGTTCTGTCCCATACTGGGAACAAGCAACAATCCCATCTCAGCCTACAGTTTGAAGTGTGCAAAATTCAAAAGCACTCACTTTGTGCGGGACATTAATACAAATTGTTTTCTACCAAGCACTACTTTGCAATAATAAAGCAGGACTAATGTATTTTATATTGACAAAAAAACAACCACCCACGCCAAATGATGTTAAAATGTAACACAGTAGGTTTACTATCAGTGTTTTCTGGAATGTTTGTATTGTCCTGCTACATATCTGAGATGATCCCATATCCATGTACAGGAGGTCTATCGGTCACACTTGTGGAAAGCCGAGCCGTTAATCACGTAAAGCTGACAGGGCTTCCCTGCCAGGCAGTCACAACCCTGCCGGCCTCCTGAGGGTGGGAAGCGCCCGGGCCGCGGAGAGACCTGCCCCGGATCTCGGAAGAGAAAAGGCTTAGCCGTTACTAGGGCAATCAGCCCTCCACCCCATCATCCCCTCCCGAGCTGCCTGCGGAGCGGGTACTCGTGGGCATCGCTTTCCCTGTATCCACCCCGCAGAGGTGGATGCGGTAACCCCGAGAGAGCTCCGATAAGAACGAGCCGCTGCTCAGGCCCCAGGCAGTGCCAGACCCCCTCACGAGTGACGGATGGCGACAACGGAACAGCAGTGTGAGGTGTGACTGCACCGACGACCTGCTCAGCTCTGTGGCAGAGATTTGAGAGGCAGCAGAAAGGAGCATCGGGGAGTCTGAGAAAGAGACAGACTGGTGGAACCATGCTCTGCCCTCCCTGAGCGAGCAACAGCCACTAAGGAAAAAACAAGCTCAAGGGGATCCCTTATCCTCCCCCACTCTCTCTGGTTGCTTTCACGCCTTCCTCCCATTTCTTTGCCAAAGGACCACCTTTATATAATCACAGCCTGGTGTGGGTTGGAAGGGACCTTAAAGCTCATCCAGTTCCAACCCCCTGCCAAGGGCAGGGATGCCTTCCACTAGAGCAGCTTGCTCCAAGCCCTGTCCAACCTGGTGTTGATCAAACTCTTCTTCCTTCTCTGTTCACTGACTTTGCTGTCTGCCTCACTGTTTCACACACATACTCCTTGAAAGTCAGCAGTATCCTGGAATCCTAACAAAAGCTGCTACATTTTCAGATGACCTCATAAAAACAACTTCAAAACTTGAGATACCCAACCCACACGACAGATAACCCCTTTGATAAGGGAGGCATTACAGGGCAAAGGTTGCAGCTTGTCCACAGCAAATGTTTTTTTTTTTCCCAAAAGATCACACAAAAGACACAACAAAAACATGGTTTGTCCTCTTTTCTCCTTATTTCTCCCTGAGGCTACCTGCTAGCCTGAAAGGTACTACTAAGCTATTCTCACCAAACAGTGCAGTACATGGAAAGATACAGCATTGAGAACGCTACAGATTTTCAGGGTTTTACCTCATCTTAACTTTAACTCAATCCTGTAGTCTGAGTCTTCCTGAGCAGCTGGAGTGCATTACAGCTGTGTCTGCATTAGCAAGAAAACATGCAGCAGTAGAGGGCAAAGAGTCGATGCTGAAAACTTGATGTCCACTCTATGTGCATTTTGCATTCTACTGACAGTAGCTTGTGGCTAGTTCAATGAACAGATAATCCATCAACATGCTGCTGTACCACAGCTTCTGGTCTAATTTCATCCAAAAGGAATTCAGTTTGTGCACTCCAGGACTGCTACACATTGCAAATGAAAGCAGGTGAGTAGGGACAACTGAAAAATTGATTTCCAAGTTAACTTCTAATCCAAACTAAAATACTGACATAGATACATCATGACTGTGCTCCTGGAATGCATCTCTTTGTTTAGATTCATCAAAAAGGAATTCAGTTTGCATGCTCCAAGAGTCTCTTCTTCAAAAGCAAACTCTTGAACCTAAAATGTTAATACAGACATCCCTTTGCAATCAAGGAAGAGAGAAGATCTGTTCTTTGCTTCACCCTATGCTTTCTTGAAGAGCTCTACACGGTTAGTTTACTTCTTTGTAGGCATTTGTGCTTCAGAATGGTAACATTATGGGGACAGTGTCATTTACTACAGCCCAGTTCAGTACAGTGAAGAGACATAAACCACTCCTTTACTGCCTTGCATGGGCTACCTGTGTTTAGATAACAGTGCCTAAAGAAGAGACACGCACAAAGCCTCTATCAGCCCTTCCTGCAAATATGTAAAATTGGCTCGTGCAGCCAGGGGCAAAGGCACTTTCACCCTGCCTTTGCCCAGCAGTGATGACTGCAGTTACCACAGATACTGACTGAGGAAGGCTGAAACATAACCCTAAGCTGGTGCTTTCTTTGTAATGGCAATTGGCCATATTTGTTTAAAAAAACCCAACATAGCAATAGTGAAGTTACAATATTATTTCTTACTGACAGAAGTTTTGGTAGACTCACAAATGGATTATGCTGTTTCTATATCACAAATGGAGGCACTTCTGAGCTGTCAGTCAAAGATAAAGCAAAAATACCAGCCCAACTTCTCCAACAGAAAGTTCAGACTCAGCTGAAAAAGAAAACATGTGGCTGTGCCAGCCTCTGTGTGCAAAAGAATTCTTAAGGCCAGGATTCCTCCTTTAAAATATTTTCCCTTAAGTTATATGAAGTTTTCTCTTCTGATAAATACTTTTCTTAAACTCAGGTGATCATTTGTTGCTCCATTATACAGCATCACACTTCTAACAAAACATCTTCATGCTCTTGTATCAGAAAGTAAAAGAAATCTAAATAAAAAGTTAGCTGATTAACAACTGTGCACTTTTCCTCTAACTAAATTGTTCACAAACATTTAAAATATATGCCATTGCATAACAAGGAATGATACTTCAGGCAAGTTAGGGGAGTCCACAGGAAGTGTTTTAAGAGAATTAGTTTGTTAGCCATGACTAGATTAAAAGTTCAATATATTTCACCATGCATATGAGAGAGTTCTTCCTTATACCAAAAAGAAAGGACAATTTCTGCCAATTAGACAACAGAAGAATATACAGAAGCTAAATGAATACAGCATCACATGGAACTGTTTAAGTAATAGTCAATTCATTAAGTGTGGCTGTGGTTGTGACAAACACAAACACACTCATTCCCCAGGACAGGTATCGCTGGACAAACTCAGGTTAAAAACAATCTGACCTCCACTGGAATTCCAGTGTTGACACTCTTGAGACTGGAGCTGTCATGAGGAAAAACAAGTACAAAACCACACAACTGTTGTTGCTTCCTGTACTGCTAAAGAAACCTCCACTAGGAAGGGAAGACACAAATTACCAAAACCCTCCCAAGTCAAAAAATGGAACAGAAAGGCAAATAACTAATTTTTTAAAGTGAGAATGGAGATGGTGATTGCAGGAGCTGGAGCATCCCACATAAAGCTGGAACTTCTCATTTATAAACTGTCCCAGGTGCATTTCCTTTAACTTCTGCTAATGATTTTTTAAAACCAAAGAATGAAAGACATGTTGACTAATTGATACACAACACTTTTTCAGCAGGTACGATGTGCTAGCAAAGAAAGTAATAGGAAAGGGTCATCTGCACTCAATTTGGGGGAAAATGATTTTCTGTTCTGAAAACAGTCCTTTCTGCTCTTTAATGTTTGGAAACTAGCGCTAATTGTACCACATTTTATTTCCAGTTACATAAATGGGTATCTTTAATTTCTGTTCCACCCTGCTATTCTCCAAAGCAAATCTGTGAAATTAGTGAGTAGCAGTCGGCAATTGTTCAGTAGTCTCCGTATCTTACTGACCTGGACAGAAAGACAACAAACTGTGTATTGCAAAATGGCACATTTATGGTGGGTTGGTTTTTGGTTTGGTTTTTTTTTTTTTTTTTTAAATAATGAT
>NDXB01020896.1:51605-92059 GCA_002631895.1 Agapornis roseicollis | reverse complement strand
TTTTTTTTTTTTTTTTTTTTTTTTTTTTTTTTTTTTTTGGGTGGGGGGGTTGTTAGTTTGTTTTTTAAATAAAAGTACTGTATACTGAAATATACTGAAAGATCCTTTCTTTTTTGTATCTTTCTGCCTTACACAATCATTTGAAAGCAGAGGACTGGATTTCTGGTTCTTCACACACCAAGCAGTCAGATTCAAAATGACCAGGCACTGAGAGGGACTGCCTCCCTGATGAGCAGCCACAGAGAAGTGCCAGAGTGACAGCTCTCAAAGTTGCCTTTCTTTAATCACTGTGCGATACTTAATGCATTTTTTTCATCTTACATTTACCGCTGATTGAATCTGAGAGGGCTAATAATTTGTGTAAGAACACAGAGGGGAACATTTTTAAATGTAAATATAAAGATGGCAATCTAATACTAGTTGAAATCCCTGAGAGCCTTTCTGTTGACAGCAAATATGCGCTCATGGTCGTATGAGTTGCTTTGCTGTTTCTTCTTCAGTTATAACATCAGTTGAGCAAGATTTCTGTAAAACAATAAAACATGAAACCTGCATGATGTACTTTTTACCTGATTATTATCAATGTTACATCTTTTTTAGTGATAAAGAACAACAGCAACAAATCAGAGTGATGTCTTTTAATTTCTCCACTGCTTACTTTGCTTTCCTCAAGAAAACTAGAAATAGTTGTGTAAGGCACCTGTGCTATAAAACTAGCCAGGAATGTGCTTTCTCATTGGTAGAAACCAGAGATGGTGAAGTGGTATCTCAGATTAGTGTATATTCAGTTCAGGCTCCCTCAAGAGCACTGTGTGTAATGCCATGATACAAGAGATCAATCTGCAACTTAATCACAGCATGGGATGTGGGGCTAATGGAAAATCATCTTGAATTTAAAATTTCCTAGCAGGTGTAGACCTTCAGAGATTACTAAATTATTTCCATATTTTAACACCTTCATCTTCTAAACCCACTTAAAATCTAAACATAAGCTAGAACTTATCAGGTAGAGAAAACTTTCTCCATAGGCACTATTACATTTTTTATGCCAAATACTTTATGTAGTAGACTGGCAGTGAGTGGAGAGAAGTGGAATTTGTCAGCAAAAGATCAAGAAGCTTACTATCTTTGATATGAAAAAAGTTTGCAATGAAGATGATGGTGATTCTCTCCTGTATTGGATTTTCGCTCTATGTTTTAAGTGCTTTCTTTCACACTAAGTAATTTGCTAAGGAATATTCTGTTTTTTATGGAGGTACCTAGAGATGTGCAGCAACACTGCCGATCAATGTTACTGTCATCACTGGATGATGCAATGCAGTGTGAATTAACTTGCTCAAAAGCTACTGTTTCTGAACTCAGAGAAGACTTGTTAGAGGGTTGCACTTTGGGGGTGTAATGGCTGTAGTTGTAAAAGATTAGTCTGTAATTAGAGCAGTGTAATGTCATTTTCATGCCGAGTCAGTGGGTTTATATCTGAATAATAAACACGTGGACTAAGTAATTTGCAGAAAATTAGCTTGACAACTGTTACAGGAAATGGCTTATACACTTTAATAACTTAACTCCTTGGCAGCAAGGGTCAGTTTTTCCATATGTTCGAGCTCATTGTTTACTTATTTGGCCTCTGAGTTGACCAGTAATGAAATCCTTAAAAAAGCATGAATGGAAACCAGTGAATGACATTTAAGGGTGAAATTACTGGCATCAGGCTTAATAAATGAAAGCAGCTTCTATGTACATGATGAGAAAAGGAACTGTCCACAGAAGCTGACCTTAATCTAGATGTGATACTTCACAATAAAACCTGTTAGAAAAACAACCTGTAAAACATATAGAAGTTGAAAAGCATACTTAAGATAGGTTGTGGGACTTCAGTGGTCCATTCTCCAGTAGTTAGTAACATTCTTAAAGGCAGACCTGAGTTGCTAACAACTCCTGAACATGAAGTCAAATGCAGGGAGTATACTGTGCTGGGCTATTTTCCACACAGTTCAAAGGCTCAAAGGACCATATCCAATGGAGACTCAAATCCAATTCAGGCATGATGGCATGTAGTAAGGAAGTGCATGCTGTTGGTGCATTCTCGTTGTAGGCTGTGGGCTAACGGTTCATTGTAAGAGAAGGGAGGCTACCTGGACAGTTTTTGGATGTGGCCAAGGCCATTGCACTCCCTAAATATAGGTTGCTTGGAATGTGCAAACATCCATTATTTGGACGGTGTGCTTCAGGTTTATTTTCTGCCTTGAAACACATCCACAACTACACTGTTTTCACATGAAGCTGCGTATGCACATCTCACTACACAGTTAGATGCTACATGAGGATCTTTCCTAACAGGATATTGGGTTGGTTTGGTTTTACTTCATTTTAATTCAACTGCAAAGATGTAGATAAGGAAATGATGGTTCAATCCCTGCCCTAGGTATGGAGTTTTCCATGCAGAAACCTTTTTACCTCAATTATGCAAGGATCCTTTTAACTGTTTTTCTTTTAAAATTGTTCATAAAGAGGGATGTGGAACTTCTCCTTCTCCCTCTCTTTCTTTAATTTCATGCTCTTTCCCAGAACAAGAGTAGGCTGGGGTAACTACATGGATAGTTAGGTTGTGTCTAGACTTCTAGACAAATGAGGCTAGACACATGATCAAGCAGCCCCCCTGATTATCTACACTGCTTAGCTGTTTTCTCATTCCCTGGATCCCTTTCTGAGCTTTCTGCAGCCAGCTCCCTCCAAAGCAAGTCAGAGAGGCTGTAAGCATGTAGCAGTGTAAAGCACAATCTAACCAATGCTGCTTGGCATCCAAGCTGAGGAACTGTCCTGGTCTTCTTTTATATTTAAAAGGTTAGCCACACTGATCTTTATTGTATTGGTATGTTGCCTTTCTTGCAGAACCAATGATTTAATTAAGAGATATCAATGGATTTGGCTGTTGTCATGGAATACTGCTGTGCTGCTGCATAAACTCTCAAGAGAATTTATGAAAAACAAATGTCAAAAGAGAGTCAAAGACCTTTGATATCAAAGCAGGAGACACTATTGGTTTTTATCATGTTCTAATTTAGTTGAGGGGTTTTTATCACATCCGTTGTCATGTTTAGATTTAAATTTTCTATACAGCTGAAGCCAATGCCCTTGGGTCACTCATTAGGCATCTTGTGTTTTGGAAAACATGAAATTTAAATATAGAATATATAAAAGCATGTACATTTAATTTACCAAAAATGTACACAGATTTAAACTGCAAATCTATTACATACAGTGCTACAGTAACTAGGAATATGTATACATAAAAGAGAAATATGCAGTTTTATTAGGCAGATTCATTTATTTTTTTTTCCCCTCTGGAAATATGAATATAAATCCCTGATTAAGGCAATAGAAAATTTATGTTTGATGGTTCAACTTCAAAATATGCATTTCATAGTCTTTTGCAGAAATGAATGATCTTAACAGTCTGCAAAGAAGAGCTCCCCTAAACGATGCAGACAGGGCAGTACAGGGTCTGGCACAGCTCTAAGATTAAGAATGCATAATGTCTGGCATAAATAGTGACCTGCCAATGTTACAAAGCCCAAGCCCATAGTTTAAATTCAGAACTTACAGAAATATAAAAGCTCTGATTCTGGAAACCATGCAAGATCTGAGTAGTATGGTTCATGACAGAAAAGTGCCATTCACCAAGCATTCTCTCACTGAGAAGGGATAAATTAGAGCAGCCTAGTGGCTTATCTAAACTGTGCCAGCTACCAGCAACCATCAAGTGTTGGAAGAGCATGAAGACATATTGATTGTTCCTCATGCCTCAGCTACATGGCAACAGCTGGGAAGGATTGGAGCATAAAGACTTCATGAACCAATAAAAGATGGAAGATTTTAAAACTGGACATAGGTGGAATATAAATCCACAAACAAACAAACAATCCCCCCCCGGAATTACCCATTTACCTACTCTGTAACACTGGCAGTGTATTACTGTTTTTCCTCATATTCTCTTGGTTCTGCTTCTGAGTGTGCCCAGAATTACTACAGGCTGCCTCGGCACTCACATCTCTTCTAAGCCAAATGCAGGCTGTTTGATTGAAACCAGATAATCTTAAGGTCTTTTGCAGCCCTAACAATTCTATGATTCTATGATTTTATGATTCTATGATGAGGCACTGTTCTACCTCCATTTCTCTGTATGCAACAGGTATCTCAGAGCCTGCTTTATATTTATTCCCCAGGAAAGAGATTCTTCTCAGGGTGGGATTCCTCTCAGGTTGGATCAGTGAGCACTTAAAAATCTCACAAATACAAAACAGTGTCTATGGGTGGCCCACCTTACTCTACAATACACAGAAGATTTTTGATCATTTCCCCTCAACTTGAAGGGTTCTGCATTTGATCCAAAGGACTAGAAATGATTTTTTGTGGCCCATTTTGCAGCATTATGATTAATGGAATAAATGTTATTTAATTTTCCAGGAAACCCACAGCCTACGAGGTACAAGTTTGCATCCCCTCAATCTGAGGCAGGCATAGAAGTCCTAGAAAGGGCTCTTTCTACATGAAATGTCTCAATGTTTTGTTATTGCCTGCAAAACTGGCTGTATTTTAGATTGAAAAACTGATATTCTTGACTTATTTTTCAAAGTAAGGTTGTACATTTTGACTTGGTGGAGGATGGTCTGAGTAGTTGATTTTGAAGGAGATGCCTCAACCTTGCTGAAAAGCTAGGTTTCAGAAGGTCTCTCAAAGAGCCCATTGTAAATTATTTGCTTTCTGCAAGTGGTACCCCATTGTGCTGAAGATTTTCCTATGCCCTATAGGGCCCTTACAGTTCCTTCTGTGGTGGTACACATCAAAGTATCAGACATAGCAACTCCTTCCTGTCATGGGACAAATATTCTTTTGGCTATAGCAAACAGTGGGCTGCTGCACAATAGGAGTGTGATCTTCTTCTCCGAAAGCTGATAACCCCTACCTGGGTGTTTCTGTGCCTCCAAAGCCCAGGACTGCATAGAAGCAGCTGGGCACATCTGTGACCGACTTTTGGGTACTTTGCCTTAAAGAATGGAAACAGGTATTAAATTGATACATGCTGCATGAACAAACTCAGTCTTTTTCCATACCAAGAACATCACTACAAGTTATCTCCTTTGCTTCTGTACTTGGGAAATATAGCTGAGAAGAGGTTAAATGCTTTCCTTAAACCAGCATAGTCAGTCAGGAAAAAGCTAAGACTAAAATTTAGCAGAGCAATACTCATTATGTTAGGCTGCCCCTAATGACTATATTCCCAATGTGTGTTGTCCATGTCTTTGTCTTAGGCTATAAAACTGCCTTATCAGGATTAATCTTTCTTCTTTTTCTGTTTACTGTGTCTAATATAGAAATAGTCCTAAATAAAATATAAAAGAACACTAACACATTGGCTGGAATGCTGCTATAAATTCTCACACTGCAATTTAAAGCAGTTGTTGAAAAGATGCATGCAACTTACATGCATGGGGCCAAATCAGGAGTGTATGTAAAAAATCCTTCTTTGCCATACCTGAATGTAGCCTGTTGCCTGTTATATAAACACATGTACGTACTCTCCCCCATGCTAAACTAAAATGAAGATGTGGACACTCCACATGATAGTTTCAGAATACAGCAATTTTCCTTTCCAGACAGTAATATTCCATCCGATGGAGAAGTCTGAGGTGTAAAAAGCCTTTGGTCAGTCTGGTTATAGGAGCCATCCTAAAAATAAACATCTGAGAAAAATTTTCAGCTCTTTGGCTGTATACTTCTGAGAATAATTTTTCAGCTCTTTGGCTCCATACCCCTGAGAATTCCAGTTTTGTCACACTTTTGTGGTGTCTTTTGCATGAGGTAAAGCACACATAATCTGTTAGAAACAGATTTTAACTTTTTTAAAAATAATATAAAACATTTTACATATCAAAATTAAAAAAAAAAATTAAGGGCAAATTCAATTCAAGCCAGTAAGCTCGTCAGTGTTTATATAGTCTCATTTGGATGACTTTGTAGAAGACTCCAACTCAGCATAGCTATTGATGGTAGAAACCAGAAAAAGACCAGATGCCCTGACCCTGCAATAGGCTTAATGTCAGCAGAGCTCTAAGCCTATGTGAAAGCCATTTGATGCTTCTCACAGCAACACAGTGAATATTCTCCATCATAAAGCTGATTTGGTATTGATAAAAAAGTAAGTTAGTCACTTTATAAGATGCTTATTTTCTAGGCTGGTGAAGAGTTCTCGTTGCATCTCCCATTCTTCCAGACATTTTATATATAGGAAGAACTGATGACTGAAAAAAATCCTGGTGAAGAACACCCAAGAAGTGCCTTAAGAACATCTTGCAGTTGCAAGACAGATCCTTTTGGTATTCAGGATGTGGGAGACCATTAAGGAGGTTCCAAAGGAAGGGGGGGTGTGTGAATGGAAGGATAGGAGGCTGGGAGAAACATGCAACAGATAAGATGATAGGAGCATTGAAGCTGAGAGTTCAGGAGGGAGGAATTAATTTCAAAGTAATATTCTGCACAGATTGCATGGAAATCAGTGGGACTATAAGGAGGCAAAAAACGGGAAAGTTTTGAAAATAAAAGAAAAAAAAATTATTTTATTAATGCTAGATGTAGTGGGATCTGTATGTCTCTGACCAGTTGCAGATTTCCATCTATACCAGCTTCTGATAATTCTGTTGCCATTTATCCCTATGCCTGAGCTATCCCATTTGTCTAAATCCCATCATTCATCTGTGTCTCATGTATCATTTGGTGTATAATTCCCTAGCAGCCATAAATCAATGTCTGCTCATAATTTTAGTCACCCAAACTGCTCTTTTTCTCAAAGCCTTGTGTAGGCCTTAAAACAGTTAAAACAAGGAACATTATGGAGAGATTAAAGGAAAAGCTGGCAGAACTGTGAAATACAGTGAATATGTGAGGCTCAAATGAACAAAATAGAGGAGTTAAAATCGATTCTGAGACCTTTCTGTGGGCATGTGCTTGAGACTGTACGTATTGATATTTATAACTGAGCTTTCATTAATTCCTGCAGTGCAAGACCAGAATCACAGAAAAAGAATAAAGAATATTTTTTTAAAAAAGCAAAAAAGTTCTAACTGTTTTTGGCTTTTTAAAAATACGCATTTTGATGTATGCTGAGCAGAGTGCAGCTGTTCATTATGACTGAAAATAGAAACCTAGACTGATTTACAACATTTCAGTATCTTTATTAACACTTCACTTTTTCACTAAGTAGACCTTCCCTCCTGCCTTCTCTTTGCAGTGAAAATCTTTTATCTTGTGGTTCCATGCAGTCCCTTAGATGAGTTGGCTACACTGACTTTGTAAAACATTATTAAAAGTAAGATTACTTGGGAGGAGTTTAACTGACTCTACACTGGAGTGCAAATTTCATGACTAGACATGTAATACCATCCTTTATTTAACCACATTTGGGAATGTCCCAGGCCTCTGCACACATGCAGTTCACATGCTGATCGGCAGTGATGAGCTCCGTCTCCATTAGTACAAAGAAACCAATCAGTTCCTCAGAATAAGGTATGAGGAGGATCTCTGCTACTTGCTTCTGGTGGGGCTGAGACCCTCTGCCTTTCCATTGGCTCACTTCAGTGAGCACTGTTCTGTGATAAGAAGTCGGTGCCTGGATCTTTTTCTGTCATAAGAAAAGCAACTAATTCAATTTCACTAAGTGCAACCCATTGCTCTATTGCACTGGAGGAAGGAAGACTTCAGAAAGACATGCCTTGCAGTGATGTGCTTGTTATGACTTGGAATGGAAAGATTTGAAAGAAGAGTGGAGGTCTCAGAGATAAAAACCAAAGTTTGATGGACAGATGAAGAGTTAAAGCATTTATTTGAATATTTTCAAAGTTGACATAAGTACTAATCAACTTTGCATTGTAGGTTTGTAGTTCCAACAGGAAGTTTCCGGATGTAAGTTTTGTGATTCACTGGTTTTTAGATTTACTCCCACAGACTAATTTGCACATGGAAGGCTTTAGCTCTAGGACTGGCTGCACTCAGTCACAAGTATGACTGAAGCTTGTGTAGAAATATCTGAGTTAGCTTTCAAGTAATTTGCTCAGAGGTGCTCTGTGCCACACCAACATGATACAGAGCTCAGCACAAGCTATAATGCCTGAGGTTAATGGCCTCCAGTGAATTCCAGCCTGCCATGACTGCATCAGTAGCAGCCCTCAAACTACCTATGTGAACACCAGCTCCAGAACATTTGTCCAATTCATTGTGACTGCTGTTATATCTGATGGCTATATATTCTTTGTAGACTAGCTCAGGTTAGCTGGTAAATCAGGCACATGTCAACTGTTTAAAGGGCTTTTCATTCTGCAGTAAAATAAAATAGTGCCTGAAAATTGTTCTTGTGCACTATTAGATAACCTATGTGAAAATATCCCAGTGAACCCCAGAGCTGACAGTAATATATGTTTCTGTTATCAGCCTCAGCAGAAAGAGTCAGGGAAGAATGAACAGATCATAGACTATCTTGCAATGCCAACTGCAAAACTGAAGAGGTTTTGTAGTGTGGGACTTACCTTCCTCTTCCAGTGCTGGGTTTGTGGACAAAGGCTTTCACTGAATGTGAAGTTTGCCAATCCAAGAATTTTCACAAGCGCTTTAAAAGTACAAAAAAAAAAAGCATCTTAGCAGGGATTCTCCTTCTGTGAAAAGTTGATAGGATTTCACTGGCATGACTCCCATTACATTCAGCAATAGTCCCGTAGCTGAAAACTCACATACCACTTCTGAAATTGATTATGCACTGCTTGACCTCAGACTATGTCACTGTATATATATTGATGGCTTTAGCTGTACTTACTCTGGAGAAATTTTCTTTCTGTGACTCATACTGTAATCACCTGGATCTGACAATCACTGGAGTATTTGTCTTGTAAGGCCTTAGTGGCATTTTGTTGAAGAAGAGCTTTCAGGTTTGGAATGTCTTATGCCCTTTTTATATCCAGGTCACATCATAAGGCCATGGTTTTGGTCAGATGTTTCCTCAAGTTAACCAAGTGAAAGGAAACAGTTTAAATCTTGATATAAGAGAAGAGTTCTCTTTATAACAATTTGTTTATTTATATTTGTGTGTGTGCCTGCATGTGTATGTCTGGAAATAGGCACCTGAAACTAGGGAAGAAATGTACTTTCTCTGTAATGCTTTCCTGCAGATTCTATTCAGCCCTGCCTCTATCTCTCAGCTGCTTTGGGTAGATCATGTGTTTCCTCCAGTCTGCAAACATAATTGTCATAAGAGGCGTTGCTCACATATATTCCTTAGATACTTTGTAGTATTTGGGCTCAGTGATATCAGTGAGAGACAGTCCTAAATAGGATTTAGACACCTAAAATGTCTCTGCAGGTCTTGCTCTGGCTCTGTAAGTGCCTTTGTGGTTCTTAGTCTTACTCTGTTGATAACAAACGTATATTGATGTCACAGTATATGGTTCTGAGTCTCAAAGCACTCAAAACTGTTGCCACATTCCCATCAGGAGATATGACGTTCTCGGCGAGCTAAGTTACTATATATGACAGATGAACTTTCAGAGGCTGCTGGTTTTAGTTTGATGAAGCAGAACAATAATTTTCTTATTTGATTTTTCAAGCAAATTGCATCAGTGCAAAGTACCATGCAATTACTGTATTTCACAGGTTCCTGAAACCTGTAATCTGTGCCTGTTTGTGTTTTTGTTGTGTTTCTTTTTTGTTTGCTTGTTTTTTTTTGTTATTGGTTTGTTTTTTTTTGGTGGTTTTTGTTTGTTTGTTTGTTTGTGGGGTTTTTTGTTTTTTTCTTTTTGTTTTGTTTTGTTTTGTAGGTATAATTGTCATCAATGAATAATAAAAGTGACATAAGCATAGTAGTTTCTGGGGTACGTTGTGTTGCATGTGGCAAGTACTTCCGAAGAAGAAGGAATTCTCAGTTTACTGGTCATGATTATACTTGGGGAGTCAGGGTGAGTGCATACTCTACATGAATTCCTCAGAAAGACAACCTCATAAATGAAAAGCACCACTCCCCAACAAGAAATGTCACCTTGATTTTTAAGCCTTAAGATAACTATGTTTTCCTGCTGTCATTAATTTTGCCTCCTGTGGATGATTCCATTGCTGTTAACATTCTAACAGAGGAAAACATTGTTTTTTCCCAAAAGCAGAATAAGGAAAGAGAAAAGGCTTACCTAGGTACTTGCAATAAAGACTACCTATGTTCTACCTCCTGCTTTCTTATTAGAAGCTCAAGCTTGTTAAATCATGTGAATTTTCTCATCAGGTGTTGGACTATGAATTATACAGATCCTTGAAAACAAGTGTGAAAGCTGAACTACTTCTGGAGTAGCTACAGGATAATCATGGCTCAGAGAAATTTTTCTGGCACATCAAAGCTACCTTTCTCTCCTTGGCCCAATATCCATGGGCCCTGACCACAAGGTTGGCTGAATTGCTTTTGGTAGCACTTTTGCAGTCTTTACCCTGCCTACCATCCTCTGAGCAGCAATGAAGGTAGACAAGCCACTTGCTCCTGTCTAATGACCATGGCCGTCTGAGGTGTCCCAGCAGTAGTTCAGCCTTGCTGTTTGACTCACAGGGATGTGCCTGGAGGGCCATGAAGAGATGCATTGGCAAGCTTTGGAAGTTGTAATTCAGGCACCTGTAGAACTGCAGCTGCAAAAGCAGAGCCCTCCATAGGGGTTAGCTATGTTTCAGGTCTCAAGACTGTGCTGGGCTCAGAAGCTGTTCAGTTTGGTTGAGGATAAATACTTACTAAACCCACAGCTGCCTTTAGAACTGGCAATTAAGAAACCATCTCCAACAAGCTCTGCTACCCTTCCCTGCTGCCCTGGGATCTGTGTTACCAGTGTTCAGGTCAGCATATGGGTCTTTGTCCTGCTCTCACCCATATTTGATCACCTTCCTTGTTTGATCTCAAACATGAAATGCCTGTTCCACAGATGAAAGGATGCTCCGCCCCTGGTGGCCCCTCTCTTTGCCCCTTGGTTGTGTTCCTGGGAACCTGCTCTATCCCCATATTCAGATGGGATTGATTTTAGTCTTTTGAAACAGTCCTGATGCTTATCTTGCTCTCTGTGATAAGGTAAGAAGGGCAGTTCAGCTCACCTCTCTCCCCTGCATATTCACTGAGATGGTGGGAAAAACCTCTTTCCATTTGTAACATTTGCATATGGACCAAAGTCAGAAGGTTGACCAAAATCTACTACATATAGAGCAAGAGATAAGATTCTTCACAGATCTGTAAACATCTTTGTAAAATTTTCACTGCCATTCCATGAGGTGGTTCTGCCTCATTATCTCTCTTTTTTGCTTCCTCATCTCTCTGGTTTGCCCACAGTTCTCAGTGCGTGTATGGTATTTTAGCTTGCCTTACAAAATCCCTTAATAATAGACATATAAAAGAAAATTAACATGTGCACAGGTATCATTTTAAATCTCTTGTATGATTATAATATTCCCACTAATGATATTTTATCTATATGGTTGAAATTAATGTGAAGAGAAAAAGGCTGCCAGGTGCAGCCTGGAAGCTGTACACCAAAAGGCAGTTAGGATGGATATGTGAACACAGATATGATTAGTTGCAGTTAGCGTGATCTCCAGGGCAAGAGTACAAGTAGGTCTGCTCGAGAACATATCAAATGAAGGAAGTGTGTTATCAAGACTGGAGAATATTCAGCAAAAGCTGCAGTTAGCAGCTGGATGGGGCTCAGCATACATCTTTCAGCACTCATCAGTCAAAATGGGGATTCACCCATGTAGTGGGATGGATTCACCCCCTCTGGCAACTGACAATGAAAGGATTCACTCTCTAGCCAGGCAACCAGACAAGGTCACAGACACCTTTGGTACATGAGTTATGAGTCAATATGCCACAGCAAATTCAGGGAAATATTTGGTATAGTCAGGTTTCTCATGGGTAGGGTGAGCAGATGCATGCTGAGGACTTTCTGTAAGTGCCAAGTGCCCTGAAGTCACAGGAGGTGTGTAACACATCAAAATGTCAGTTTTTTCATAAGGCAGTGTATTGGAGCAGTAGCTGGCTTGACTGGCAGTATTTGCAGGAGGACAGGAGTGTAGGGAACAGAAACAGTATCTTAGCTGTTTGTCAATACAAGAGATCTGCTAACGTCTGGTGACTTTGAGACCTTTACCCTTTGAGACCTTTACTTGTTTAGGCTTTTCTTTTTTTTTTCTTTCCTTTTTTCACCTGTATCCTTTCAAGAAACAGACGTTTTCCTCACGACTCAAAAATCACTTTGATCATCTCAAATGGGCCTGAAATGCAGCTGGACTGTTACCCTGTTGCATTGGAGGTGGCAAAAAGAAAACAAGTGGGGGAAAAGGGATTTCATTATAAAGTATACTTTGCTTAATTTTTTAGAGGAAATGACAACTCTTTTTAGGTTTTAGGCAATAAAGACAAATAAAATATTTCCTTTGTCTTTGAAGATTTTTAGACTGTATTCTCAAACCTTGGATATACGTCATAGAAATTTACTGCTTTCATTTTAAATTAATTATGAGATCAGAAAAATCACATAGGATGCAGTGTACATTCTTAAGATGTACGAGACTTATACACCCCTTCCCCACCGGCATATTAACAGTAAAATAAACCCAAAAGATCAATACGAAAGAATAAAAACATATCCAACTTCAGTGCTCAGTTAGTTATCTTTTTCTTATCTACTTCATTTAGCTCTTCTTATGCACATTTAGAAACCCCATCATCAGCAGACTGACTTTAACAAAAAGTTGGTCTTCTAGCTTAGAATCTGTGATTTATGTGATCATATGTTAAATTTTAAGATACTCTAGTAAATATCTTTAGTTCTCATTTAGTTGTAAATCCTGCATTACATTTCTTATGTTTATAAACAAATATAAATGATCAGGGAAAAGCCTGAATTGCTGATATCTCACCGACAAAACTCTTTCCAGGAAACTGAGGATGAAGAGAACATGATCAGTTTCGCTGGCAAAAATCAGGTTTATAGAATCACAGAATCATAATCATAGAATAGTTTGGGTTGGAAGGGACCTTTAAAGATCATCTGATCCAAACTCCCTGCAGTGAGCAGGGACACCTTTGACCACATCAGACTGCTCAGAGCCCAGCCCAACCTCATCTTGAATGTTTCCAGGGCTGTGAGCACACATTGTATCCAACATAGAGAGAAAGATGTCCTAAACGACTCTGTCAAAGGCCTTACAGACATCCAGATAGACAACATCCATAGCTCTACCCTTCTTGACTGATGTAGTCACTCTATAACAGATGGTTGCTAGGTTGGTCAGACAGGACTTGCATTTGGTGAAGCCATGCTGGCTGTCTCAAACCACTTCCCTGTCCTCCATGGGCCTTAGCATATCTTCTATTCTAGGGTCTGTTTCAGGCACAGAGTTGAGGCTGACAGATTAGTAGTTCCCAGGGTCCACATTTCTACGTTCCCTTTTATACCTACCAGCAGAAAGCAAGTAAAAGACATGACACAAATGAGTAGAGAAATGAAGGCAGATATTTTCTTTGTCTTCTTTGTTGTAAGATACAATGTTCTAGCACATACCTACTTAGTGTTCATCTGAACTGAAGTCTGTGGTGTGGTAGCACATTTTCTAACATAGGTAAGCATGTTTACTGGGTTCTGCTGGCACTCAGAATTGGAAGTCATGGTGCCCACATTTGGCAGCTTTTGCAATACGACACCATAAGATTAAAGAAAATTTGACAAGACACAGGGGAAAATGACAAGGCATTCAGTGCCTTCTTCACCTCAGTCTTCACTGATAAGGTCTTCAGGAATCCCATACCTCTGAGACCTATGGGAAAGTCCAGATCAAGGAAAACTCAGTGGAGAAGAATCAGACTACAGAGCATTTAGGCAAATTGGGTACAGATAAGACCATTGTAACTACATAGGAAGCACCCACAAGTGCTGAGGGAGCCGGCTGATGATATTGTGAGGCCATTCTTAGTTATCTTTGAAATTTTATGGCCATTAGAGGAGGTTTTTCATCACGGGGGAATAAAAGTCATTCCTATATTTGAGAAGGACAAGGAGGAGGATCCAGAACTAAAAACTGTCCAGTCTTACTTTGAAGCCAGAAGCAAATCCTCCTTGAAGCCATTTCCAGATATGAAGGACAGAAAGATGACGGGGGTAGCAAGCATTCCTGACACATTACTTATCTTTCCATTTTTCAAAAAAGAAAGTAATCATGTTTCCATCTTTTGTAAAGCAATTTCAGGTCTAAATATGAAACTAAACGTAGGTACTTATGTTCTGTGCACTGACATTTTTTAATATTAGGAAAATTCTGTGAATAAAAATAATGAGAAAAGAGATAAGAATGTACTTGATACTCAATGTTTGTACCAACTTTTGTGTCACTGACATTTAGGCATTTAGCATTAATCATTTTTGATTCAGTTCTGGACCCCTGTTTATTTCATTACACCTAAAAGGCTCGGTGGCTAACAGACAACTAGTTAAATATTAACTCCCCATTCATTCTGCTACATGTCAGTGACAGCTGAAAAACAGGAAAGGATCTGGGAGGAAAGAGATTACAAATAGCTGTTTAACAAAAGCTGTGTTGAGCCAGGACAGATATCGCTAAAATATTCGCTTATGACAATGCAGACATCTTCAGCTCAGGTGCACAAAAAGCTGCTTGTCCAAGTCTATTTTCAGTGGATTTGAGTCAATGTGAAAAGTAGTCATTGTTGAGAATTTCAGTGGCAAGACAGCATACAGAGTGGAATAAATGTGGAGAGATAATATTTTAATTTTAAGTCTGGGAAGGAAATGAGAGAGGAGTGTTTGTAATGCTAAAATATATTCTGCACTGGTACAGTGGATGAAGAATAAACCGTTATACTCATGCCCTCACTCAAATCTTCTCATAAATATTTAAATGCGAGGATGTAGTTCTGTGTATTTATATAACAACTTCCAACGAAACTAGGTTAATTAAATTACTGTTAATGATGTTTTTCTTTTCATCAATATTTACATGATCTGTTTGGGAAAACTCACTTTTCACTTGTTTTCAGCCACATCTGTACCAGACTGTACGGAGGCTGAGGGATCTATACTTTTGTTTCAATGTATATTGCAACATTTTTATTGCATTCCACAGGTCCTCCAGTAAACGTTACTTGCAATATTTTTATCAACAGTTTTGGATCAGTCACAGAAACCACAATGGTAAGTCCTATGATGCCACTGGCAAGAGAACAACAATACTTAATATATGTCATGAACACAACCTGTCAATTTTTCTATTTATTGTTCAACTTGCAGGTCCTCCTGTAAATGTTACCTGCAACATATTTATCAACAGCTTTGGTTCAATAGCAGAAACTACAATGGTGAGTGGGACTGGTCATTGAAGCCATCTTGTGAAGGAGTGGGATGTGATGTAGAGTGGAGATGCTCAGGACATGGGGACATTCCTAAATTATTAAGCTACTACAAGCCTACCAGCGGAATTAAAATAAAATAAATATAAAGTAACTATATAAAAAGATTTATAAGTCATTAAACTCAACTACCAATTCTAAACATACCTACATAATCTGTACTGGCTGTAATGGCAGCAAATATAGGTGAGCATAAACCAGCTTTTTCAGGTTTTATTAACACGGCAGAGGAATGGTGAGAGCTCAGCTGTGGGGCTCCCTGCCAAGCACTCCATATTTTGAGTGGGTCTTACACCACATGTTGAATTATCTGCTGCTGCAGATTGTGCTGACAGAACTGACAGAACGGTCTTGTTTAACTTTGCTAAATCTCTGTGCATTGCAGCCTCATCAGCAAATGAAGTGAATGTACAACTTGAGTTATATGACTAAAACATATTTTTCCTATAAAGAAACTTAGGTATTTTGAAGGTTAAATTGGTAGTAGGGATCCAAGCTGACTGAAATTTATATTTTGACTGAATTCAAAGAACACTATCAGTCAAAAAATACAATAAAATGAAACATTGCAGAACATAAATTTTGTTACATATAAAAATAAATAGCTCAATTCTTCGTGTCAAGACAAGATTTTTCTTCTAAAATTGCCAAAAAGTTTAAGGACAAAGGAGACAAGCTAAAAAAAAAAAAAAAAGAAATTAAAATTGTAGTCCAACTTTTTTCTGGTTTACTCTAGACATAAATTTTCTCCTTTGTTTTTCTTTTTCTTTTTTTTTTTTACTATTTTTTAAAAAAAAAAAAATATTTTTTTTTTTTTAAAAAATAGTAAAAAAAAAAAAAAAAAAAAAAAGAAATTAAAATTGTAGTCCAACTTTTTTCTGGTTTACTCTAGACATAAATTTTCTCCTTTGTTTTTCTTTTTCTTTTTTTTTTTTACTATTTGTTAAAAAAAAAAAAATATCTTTTCTGAGTTATTAAAAAAGACACTGAAGTTTTAAATCTTTTTCAAATAATGAATAAAAAAGATCACTTATTTATTCAAGTATACATATACCTGATTACTGGTGTTAGTCCAGATAGTGATTTTTGATGGCTTTCTTATAATAATGTGATAAACCCATAATAATTATCAGGTGCTTATATACAAGAAGGATGTTAAATCCATTCTAGAAAGAGCCTGATTACAAATTCCATTTTGACTGAACTATTCAAGTTACTGCTGCCACAAAGTAAATTAAAAATGTGTGCTCTTACCTTCATTGAAATTTTGCTATTCTCATTGCTTCAGGTGGCTATAGAAAACAATGGACACTTCTGAAGAACTGCAATGTAGTTTTCCAACTGTTTTCCAGGCATTGCTACACAGCATCCACGTCTTTCTGTATTTGCTGAAGCCAGAGGCAATAAAGATGCTTAGCATCCTGTAGGATTGAGTTCTTGGTAGCTAAAAATGAATTTGCTACACAAAAGGACTTATGATATACCAAATAACTATTTTTTCATAAAAATTGGATAGATACTGCCTTGTGAGATTTGCATGACAAAGGAAGAAGAGAGATTTAGCCCAACATAAATATTTAATCTAATATTCAAATACTTCATTTAAATTCAATTGTAATTCATGCCATCATTTTAGAAAGTCATGCTTAAGGAATGTCCCAAATATTTTTACATAAACCCCCCCTAAGATGTTATTTAATGTTTTCTAGAGATAAAGTAAAAAGTTATACCTAGAGCAGGTTGATTTGTTAAATAGTGTGGGAAAGACTCTTCTATAAATGACAAGCTATAACATACAAAGCCATAAAAAACCCAATTAAGTTAAGCTTTACCCTGTGTATCTGTAGTATTTTAAAACCACTTTAAATGAAAACTAAAGTTAAAAAAATACAGGAAAAAAAATGTATCTCGATGTAACATAATTATCAAGTGAGGGGTTTTTTTATTATTATTTAACCTTTTTTTTTATGTATATTTAAAGAATTCTGAGAAGATTTCTATGCATGTAGCCTTTTTAACCCAGCCACATCTGCTTATCGTAGTGTGTAGAAGCATTAGCATAGTGTTAGTAGCAAAAAATCCTGCACGTCACTAGCTTTACAAGATGGCATTCAATGAAAATATTTGCACGACCTAATGCTGATTGCATTAATTAGACTCCTTCATTGCTTTGATTAAATCCCCTCATTGCATTTTACCTTCAATCAAATATGTTAATGTGCACCTTTCCAATGTTCATTAACACATTCTGCTGAAAACAGCCAAACATTCAAGTAGATGAAAACAAAGACTATTGGCTTTCTTATTTTGCTTTGTTCATAATATCTGCAAAACTGTGGAAAGATTTCTCTTAGATGTTGTTCAATGATTTGATATTGATTTTCTTAATGCTGTCACCTCTTTAGCGTGCCATCACTTTTGGGATGTTTTAAAACTGCGCTGAGAGGCACGCAGCTATTACTGTTCCATCTACTTTGCCTTTCTGAAATAGACATAATCATGTGGTAAAAATGTTGTCATCTCTTGTGATAAATACTGAGGTTTGTTTGATTCCTAGGATTAATTTTTCCCTATAAAGTGTTCTTGATGGTTTTGACATAAAACCAAACGATGCATTTAAAGCCCTGGATTGTAAATTCAATAGAGACACTCCTTTCCCAGAGGACAGGGATGCTTAGCAAAAACATACGTATGTACTGAAGGGATATTACCAGAACATAACTTGGATGATCTGCAGCAGCTCATTAGAACTTGGGAGACGAAAACTTGTTTAGAGAAGCTTTCAGTAGGAGAAATGAATATGGAAAACAGGATTACAGTCTCAGACCTACTAAATTCAGTAAGCCAGGATTTCAATAACATTCACAGGAGTAGATTCTGTTCCCTGAATAGGACAGACACCAACATGAAATTCATCCCTCTGTGAGAGGCCAGCTGAGCAATTATGTCCAGCATATTCTTCTAAAAGCTAAGACATTTAATTCAGAAATAAATCAGGATTTTGTGCTGGTTCTCTTCAAATGGATGAATTCCACAGAGTATTCATGAGTTTTGCTCCCAAAGATGTAGAGAAACAAAATGCAAATGTATTAGACTTTCTGTCTATAATATAGTACTATAATGCACTATAATGGCAGTACCACAATTGGTTTCTCTTTTTCTCCAAAAGAAATGGTTTCTTCCATATGAATGATATGTATTATACCAAAATAAAAATAGTAAAACCAAAGAGGGATAAAGATGTAATTGTTGGAAATATTCTTCGTTGATTCATTTAAGCCCTAACTATCAAAGAAAGGTGAAAAGGCATTCCTGAGTAAGTTCACTTAATAAATCAGTTATGCCAGTAAACTCTGTTTCTGTTTTTGGAAGCATTCACACATGCAATATTCAGCAGAAAATTCACTGTACAGCATGACTGCAGTTGAGTATCAAAGATGAGTAATCCACACTGGGCTGGGAGGAGACCCAAAGAATTCAGATGTTCAATGCTTCTAATGACCAGGAATTTTTAGCTATCAGCTATAGGAGAAGCTAAGAGCAGTTTGTGCATCAACTAGCTAATTGTTAATTACAGAAATTATTAACTGCGAGGACATTATTATTGTTGTTATGCCCTATAACCAATGACTGACACTGTGCAGCAGGTTCTCTGTTGAGGTAAATGCATCAAACTCTGGTTGTGTCTTGAGTACTTTCGTTAGCACAAAAAAAAAAGCCATTCCCTTGTTTTAAAAGCTTGGTTGTGTCTGAATGTATATTATCTTTCCAGTAGAAAAAACATAACTGCAAATGAGCTTATCACATGTGGATTGATTCACATGTATAGTTTTAATTGCATAAGAAACTCCCACTGAAGCCATTGGGGATACCTTGAATGCTTAGGTACAGAGGTAACCAAGTGATCTTCTGTAACATCTTCTGAGCCTTAAAATAGGTCATTAAACCACTATTTTTCAGTTAGCATTCATACTTAAGATTTAGAGAGAGAACAGTTTCTTTGGCAAGACCTTCCTATGGAAGGACATGGAAGGACAGCTTAAGTCTGCTGTTTTCATCAGACATCAGGCTCAGCGCCTGAGAGATCAATGCTATTGGTAGGGGGCGAAGATGGAAGGAAGGCTAAGATCAGTTCAGAGACAGAAAGTAACACTGAAGAGGGAACATGGCTCCCCTGCATCAACCCTGCCATAGCAGTGCCTGAGACCAAAGGGACTTTGCTGAAGCTCTGGGCAGTGAATCTGGTGGTTGCTGAAAGACCATTTTTATCTAGATTCCCATACCACAAACAGTGTATTTGTAGATTGAGTCCCTAAATCTTCAGATAAATCTATTAAAACTAATCAGATGACTATTTCTTCAGTATGTGAGTATTACTCCCATCTTATGTCTCGACTACAGACAAAAACTGTTTATCTGAGTTGCCTTGAGCTATGTTGCAAACTGATTGAATCTTTTGGTCCACACTGCTCTTTCAGAGCAGTAGTGCTGTCAGAAAGAATTTGTGGAGCAGGTGTACTTATAGCTGTGTAGGTGTGCATTACTACAGTCCACCCACTTTTACCCTCAGGAGCTCGCAAAATACACGCTGTAGTCTGCCTGAGCTCTATGCTGTGATACTTTTTTCAGGAGAATTTTTCTTCAGAAGATAGTTACAATGTTAGCACAGGAAAAGTAAATCCAAAATTCTGCACACTATTAAGTCTGTGTAAACACACATCCCTCCCAAGTGCTTATCCCACAAGAACAGGAGAAAAAGGTAATTGCAGTTTTGCGCTGTACATGTTATGTTTCCATATTTCTTTCTTATTAAATTATCTATACATATATATGTATGCAAAGCCTATCAGACATAAACACAATTTTCAGTGCTGTTATGCTTCTAACAACAAAATTTACAGTGAGAAATCTCTTCTGAGTTTGTCAGTGTGATGGCTCTGGTGTATTTATGAAGGTACATACTGGAAAAGATAGTGTAATACTTTCGAAATTATTTATGCTTTTGGTATAATATGTATCATCATACACAAGCTCTTCAATGAATAAGGACTCTTCAGACTCTTTTCTGTTATCTAAATCACAAAGCACTGAAGCTCATGAAAATATTTACTTTTAGGTGTTTATAAACAATTTACTAATTTGACTTATTTATGATTCCTATGTCATGGGGGAAAAAGCTCTCTGCTTTCCATAGGCTTCATTATACATCTTATTTCAAATAAAAAAGAAGGCAGTTGCACAACTAGCTGTAACAATTTTATTCTACCAGCACTTGCTCATGACAGCTCCTGCCTTCTTTTCTGCAGAATGAAAATCGAGCGCTTTCCTGGATTTATAACTAAAACTGTCTCATTAAACTTACAAGACACGCTCAGCTTCTATGATGAAAATACAAGGGAAAGTATGATTAGGGTTAGTGTATCCTCACAGGTTCTCATCCTGTATGAAACCATACCATCGTAGAAAGTACAGTGGCTTGTGAAAAACAGATACAAGTTTTTTGTAAGTATCTTGAATACATGTGCTGTTCTTGAGACCTCTCTCAGGCCTCTCTTGCTTTGATTAGTACACATTCCTGTTTTAACTCACATCTACACAACAGCAAAAAGAAATTGATAAAGAAAACAAGAAAAAACACATTCCTAATGAGATTGTAAAGCATCATCCCATTGGGCTAAAAAACTTCATCAATCTGGATGTCAGAAACAATCTCTTAGGGAATTGTCACCAATGTACTGAACAAAAGGTAGGAAGTGCTCAAGCCTGAAGAGGCTTGTTCAGAGTCCGAATATTGGGCAAGCTGCTTTCTGCGGCTCTAATCTGGGTGAGAATATTTATCTACACTTCATAGATGATAAATTCTTTAGACTATGCAGTTCAGTGGCCTAACTAAACCCAAGTCAGCTCATACATTTTCCAAGTCAAAGCACAATGCTGCCATATTAATGTACTGCAGCTTACCATAAAGTAAATCCTGAATGTGAGCGGCTTTACAGTGGGCAGAATTATTTGATAAAATATTCCTTCAGATTACATTATTGCTATAAATATTATGAAATATTTTCCTTTTAAAGGAAGAACAGATGTATTTCTAAGAGAGTGTTCACAAGCAAGTGAAATGTAGTAATTTCAGGTAAATATTTTATAATAATAAGGAAAGATGGGGGAGATGAAGCTGTTATTTGCTGACTTTGGAATTTCAGGATAAAGAGAATATGCATTAGCATCTTTCAATTCCCTCCTGAGAGTTTAGACCCTAAAATCTCCTTTCACAATCCCCTTTAATAGTCAGTTCTTGACACAATGTTAATGTCAGTTCTAAATAAACCTCTAAGTAATTGCTGCCTTTCCCAATTTTGACTAGCAGACCACTAAGCAGAAGAATGAAATTAGAATAATTTTAATGGAATGCAGAGAGGGAGGAGTGAATGAAGCAACACACAGAGAAAAGCATACAGTAGATAAAAAAAGGATACAAACAGTAAATAAGTAGTGATGATCTAATTTAGTCTATACAAATCGGGCTTCACTTGAATTAGCAACTATTCATGAGTACATTAGAAATAATTTATTTAGATTTTGGAAGTAATTTATTTAAAATACTAGTTTTTATAGAATATTTGTTGAAATTGTATATATCTAGCTGCAATGCTTTTTGACTTTCTAAGTACCTCTGAGTTAATCTATCACATTGGAAAAAGGTTTATATTTAATATTTGAGGTAGCAGTTAATATTTTTTTCATCATTGAAGTAATTTTTGTTTGGAAAATGTGCCAGCTGTGTGTGTTTGGTTCAACACAGCATTTAGACTGCTTTATTTTCAAATGAGATCTTTTATGTTCAAAGGATAGCATAAATGTTTTCTGTAACACTGGTACTGTAGTAAGTCTAAGAGCATAAGGAAAGCTAAAGTGGGCTCCAAGTTTTGATAAGTGAATTAGTAACCTTTTCACGTGGCATTTCTGTAGGACTACAGAGTGAATATATTTTTGAGACAACAGTGGAATGACTCACGGCTGGCTTACAGTGAATATCCCGATGATTCCCTGGATTTGGATCCCTCCATGTTGGACTCTATTTGGAAGCCAGACTTATTCTTTGCCAATGAAAAGGGAGCAAACTTCCATGATGTCACGACAGACAACAAGTTGTTGAGGATTTCTAAGACTGGAAAAGTGCTGTACAGCATCAGGTAAACCAGTTAATTTTTTTCTCTTTTTTTTTTTTTTTTCCTGTTCATCTGTTTTTTTTTTTCCTTACTCCCTGTTTTTCTGCAGGTAACTATACTCACAGAACATAATGTACATATTTAATTTTTTATTGTCCCATGTGTACAGCNATTTTTTTTTTTTTTTTTTTTTTTTTTTCCTGTTCATCTGTTTTTTTTTTTCCTTACTCCCTGTTTTTCTGCAGGTAACTATACTCACAGAACATAATGTACATATTTAATTTTTTATTGTCCCATGTGTACAGCTGAAATGAGACTTGATAATAACAGGGTAGAAAGAAAATCTGCCTGTGTTCCTCTGCTCAGCTTTTATTTTTCACAAAAGAGTCTGTAAATGGCACAGCAGTACTTAGTCTTGTTGGAAACCTGAGGCTGTCTAAAAGTTTAATGGCATGCCTCAGTAATTCCCATTAATGTTAGCTCAAGTCACTCCTCTTACAAAGAGAGGAAATCAACTCCTCTGTAGTTTGTGTGTTGCAATTTAAAAGGGAATATTATTTTAAGTGATGGCTCAACATCTTAAGTAAAAAACGTGCTTGAAATGAAATAAACTCGACATGCAAGTCACTGGGTAATCAGATGTATATATTCACATTCTAAAAAGACTGGAATTACAGAAAGCATTTTTAATACTGAGTTCACTGAAGTGTGTGCCATGTGACTGGATTTAGGCTGAATTAATGAACACTGACAAAACATGATTTGATATGACCTGATGAAACAGGACATATGCAGAGAATCAGAATTTAATTACACAGGCATAAACAGCAGCAAATAATATGCAGTATTTATTTAACATTCAGCTTACTGTGCACTGTTAATTGCTTAATATAGGTAGTCAAAGATGCAAAACACTGTATTATAGTTGTTACAATTGTTTTTTTTAAAAGTAATTGCTGTGTTTTATTTGTTCCTGAGAATGTTTTTCAGCTTTTTGCCTTCCTTGCATTATAGAAAGTAAACTTGATAGTATTAGTTTAACAGGTTGTTTAGTTAATTTACTCATCTGTAAGGCAGATTAATTTAGAAGGCAGCTGCTTCTGACTAGGCATTCTGTTTGTGACTTGCATTTTCATTAAGGAATTATTATTGATCTAGGGTCAGGACAGCTCTGTTCTTTAGGATGATAAATAAATAGATTATAATGTGGCACCTCCTCTATTTGCATAATTCTTGTGGAAATTCCTTGATAAAACTCTAGTAACATTTGTATCAAGTAGGGTAGAAAGGAAACGTTTATTGAGCAAGATTTGAAATTGGTGTACCTGAACAGCTTGAGAAAAATAATAGGATGCAAGGATGGAACTAGCACAAGCAGAATGATAAATATGTTGTCACTTACAAATGTTTCTTGTTTCACTCTGGGAAAGAAATGAATGCATCTGTTTGTTTGAGTGACATCAGACACCATCTTATTGCAGGCAACAGTGCAGTTGGGTGCTGTTCTGAATGCAGACAGATAATTTTCCCGACATTAGTCCATGAGGCAAAAATAATATTTTGTGCTGTCATATCACATTTATAAAATTCCCACACCTAAATGCAAATTCATGTGAAGCAGAGTAAGCAGGATTTCAATGGAGTACTAAGCAAAACCCCATTGTTTCTCATTTGCATTGCACAGCAGTAACAGAGGTTTACCTGGCACCTCTAACACGGCATAAAATTTTTTTAGTACGTTCCAGGGTGTAGAAACTTGAAGACAGAAGTACTTAATAGAGCTTGTCTTTATTCTCTAGATACTGGGCAGGATACATCCGTGTATTGCCACTTTTAGTTGTGCTATGAGGAAACAAACAAGAACATTTTAGTGACTGGTTTCAGTACATTGGAAGTTTCACTACTGCACCAATAACATTTCACCTGACATCATGATACTTAACACTCAGCATTTAGTGTGTTGTAAATGTTTAAAGCACTTCATAACATGTCTGAGAAGTAGTGGTGTAGGCTATTTTGTCATACTCCTAAATTTAATAAAATCAAGGTGAAGTTAATCTCATGTAAGTATGTACTGCTCTTTGCATAAAATGAGTTTAGAACTGCTCCCAGTAATTAGTGGGTAAGAAGCAAGGTGTGTATATTATATGACAATGGTATTCCTTTTCCCTATATACTGCACTGAAAACAGAGAAACACAGAATCATGGAATGGTTTGGGTTGGAAGGGACCTTTAAAGATCACTGATTTCCAACCCCACTCCCATGGGCAAGAACAGCTTCCACGACAGCAGGCTGTTCAAATTTCCATGCAGTCTAGCCCTCAACAACATGGAAATATGCTACATAAGAGGCAAAACTGGCTTATGCTGTTGCATGCTCTCAGACCCAGTTCTGCCCTTTCGGAGAAGAACGTGGACAGTCACCTGGAACTAGATCTTATGGTGTACAACACAGGCACTCAGATAAGGCATGGAAAGGTCAGTGAGCTTCTGAACCCTCTGTTACCCCTACTGCAGTGGTTGGCTCTGGGAATTCTCTACCCTGTGGTAAGCATGAGGCTCTTTGTCCTTCTGCCAGTGAGAGATAAACCATATTGCATTTGCTGGTGATGGTAGGCATGACGTAGATTTCCATCATAGTTTGCCTTATCATAATTATAATGTTCATGCTTGCAGACTCCTAGATCTATATTTAATTTTCTGGGAATTGTTCATGGTTGATGTATCCACCTATGAATCATATAAGTTTAGGAGTCCAAGCCTATTTTTAGATACTTGCTTCATGCTCAAATGACTACCTTTGTTTTGATCTCAGATAGCATGCTATATATGCTATATAAAGCTCCAGACTCCATATCTGGATAGCTGGTCTAAACCTTTGGGTACTGCAGGGAGAACTAGATTCTTGTGGAGGGAACCGAGGAGCACTACTCCATATCACAAATACATGCTATCGACAGTAGAGATGCACCAACAGCTCTTAGAGGTGCACACATTTTAAGAAGTGGGCAGTTTCAGTGAAGTTATATTCAGCAAACAACCACACTTCAGTCAAGATCAGTCTCAGCTGCACTCTTTAAGCTGCAAAATAGTTAAATAGCTATAACTTTAATTTTAGAGCCCTCTACAGAGAGCAACCAACAAGAGGGATTTGTTATAGCAGTATTCAATAAAATTAGCTTGTGTATATTTTGTATGTTGAAAAAGCAATGAGAGTCAAAATCAAAACCTACACAATATTACCCCTTAGATGCCTGTGACTCATCTTCTCTCAATCCTTGAATGATCTCCAAAATCCAATAAATTGGATTTTTCAGGGGGTCATGCACTCAGAAAGAGTGGCAGTGCTGCTCATGCTACTGGTAATCCCATTCCTGGCACTCACGTTCTGTGTGACACCTGGATTTTGCACCATATACACTACTGAACTGATTTTGTGTTCCAGGGGTAAGGACGGTATCTTCTCTGGCCTATTAGAAGCACCTGGGGCATGAGGAAAATATTAAATAACCTTTTGGTTCTCTCCAAGCCACCCATGTGTGGTACCTCATTCCCAAAAACTCATTTCAGGTTGCTAGCCTGCTTAGAATATTAGCATCTGCTAAAAAGCTTATTTTAACAAAGTAATAGAAAGTGGAATGATTTTATTTAAGGTTTGGGTGGGTTGGGTTTTTTTCAGCATTAATTGCCTCCCTCTCATTTTAACATTTTCAGTGCATCTCAGCCATATGAACTTGATGCAGAAGGTGATATAACTCAACTGTAACATTGATCCATGGCATTGAACATAGAATATCTTGGTCAGGAAGCATGAAGGGGCTCTTATTTTTATTTTTTTTTTTCCACCTGCTGCTCCAGAAAACACTCTGGATTGCCTGATGAGGGTATAGGGCTGTGCTCTGAAACACAGTGACAATGCACTTAGCCAGAAAGAGTTACAAAGCAGATTACCTCATATTTTTAACATGTTTTTTGTACAAAGATTTTAGAATGTCTTGCTTAATTGACAAAAGAGCCACTTGGAATTCTAGGGAGGATATCTGTTTGAATTCACAAATTACATTTCTCCCCTCATTTTTCTTATTCCTGTCCAAAGAGCAATGAAATACCTAGCAAGAATTTCCTTAAGTTTTCAAAATATCTGTTTTTGCTGTCTTTGTTTATCTTCACAGTGCCAGAAATGTTACAGTTATGGAGACAAATAGTTCCTCGTCGTTCCAACTCTTGACCTAGATTTAATTGTTAGATGTTATTATGGATGAAGGCAGAGTGTCTACTGGAGAGCAGTACTGTGTGGTTAGGGCACCACAAAAAAGGGGAAATTCAAGCTATTAGATGGCTCTCTATTTGTGCAGCTGTTCTGAGGTGATTGCTAGCCCCTCCATTCGGCAACAAGTAGCTGACAGGATGAGTTGGCACATCCAAAAGTCCTTGCCTGCTTATGTAACCAGAGAGAAGTATCTGTGAAAACAGCACATTTATTTGCAGTACCATCTTCCGTGCCAGCTTCCTTATTCAGGAGTTTCCAAAATCAGCTCTTCCTAGTGTGGCCATACTACTGAGTGACAGAGCAGATTCAACTCTCCCCTGCACCACCACCACACCACACAGCATTTTGGGTTTTATTACAAGTTTCTCACTAAATCATATACATATACATATACAAGTATATACATATACAAGTATATACATATACAAGTCTCTCACTAAATCATCAGAAGTAATCTATAGTATGTCTTAAGTTCAGCTCTTCTGAGTGAAACTTCTGTGTATTGTAGTCTATTCTGTACTTGTGTTCTTTGCACTATGGGAAAGAAATACAAATCAGCTTAAGGAAACACATGGGTAACTGTGCTAGTCCCTCTGCAACAGACTATTCATAGGGCAAAAAGTCCACTATCCTTCTGAAATATTGTGTTTTTAAATAAGATCAGATCTTATTTTTTCAGTCAGGCATGGGTTTTCAAAACCAATTTCTAGGTCAAGATCTTATCAGCATTATGATAATGAAGCACCTGATGAGATAGTTGTGTGTGAATCGTCCATGGCACAGCACAGTCTAGCCTAACAGGGTGGTAGGATATGTTATGTTCTGCAGCTTTGTGTGCATCCTGCACTTTAATTTGATGACATCAATTTTATTTTACAATATCATGTTGAGATTTAAGAGGATTTGGACTTTACTAGCAGCATTGTCTTTCCATGTGACAGAGAAGCAGAGGGGAGAGCAGAGAGACTGTTTTCATGATTCACGTGGTCGCTTATTATGTAGGAAACCCTCTCTCTGACCTCACACAATCGTATTTATTACCTCAGCTCCAATCAGAATAATACTGGTACTGACAAGGTGAGTATTTTCCCTTAGAAGTTAATAAAAATCACCACAGGAACATATTCATAGAAAATTCCAGTTAGCAACACTGTCGCATGCTCTTTGTCCTGACAACTTTCCAAGAGCATACAATGTCTTCATATGCCTCAAAGTAAATTTTCCACATTTAAAACAAGCCAATACATTGAAGAACAATCAATGAAGGAATGCTAACTGAAATAGAGCACATATCTAAAGAAGTTTTGAGTTTGACAGCTATGATATATGGTAGGCAGAAGTCCTGTAGGCATTATATAAATAGTGCTAGAATCAGTAAACTTTATTGAACTGCACAATATTACTGAGATATGGTGACTTCCCAAATTGTGGCTGCATGCTATGCGAATCCAGTGAATTTGAGAGATTTATGTTCCTATGGCCATGATTACAATAACAACAGTTTCAGAGGCTAAACTACTGCAGCCTTTTGTAGGACATGCAACCACTCTCATTATGGCTGACCCAATGTCCTTGGATTATCAATAACTGCCCACTTTTCACCTATCCTTTTTTCTTTCTTTCTTGCCCTTATTCCTGCTTCTCATTCTATCCCCATTTCCTTCCATTTTAGGGTCTTTTAATTACATAGCCTCGGATTCTTCTCATCTTTTGGGATGGTTTCCTAACACTACTTTCTCATTCCCTCCCAATCTACAAATTCAGTCTGAGGATTTAGACCTGGGTTTCCAGTACTCTTATTTTTCTGTTGTATCTAAGGTACTTTTTTTGCACAACAAATAATAAAAACTACTAAATAAATAACCAGGCCTGATATGGGTACTTTGCCATGCAACTGCAGGAAAATAAGATGAAAACGACAGAGGAGAAAGGAGAGATGAAATACTGCTCTTCATGGAAAGGAAACAGGTGGTTGCAGAATTTAACTGTTACATGAAATCACACTTGAATATAATTTCATAGATTTGCTTGAGCAATAATTGGAAAATCATTTGCTGGCAGCTCATGCACTGGTATTGTGCATCTACAGACAATGATTGCATTACAACGAGAAGTGGGATGCCTGTAATGAGAAATCCAGCACCCTGCTCTGTGCCAGCTCCTGTGTTGTTAAGCAGTACATGAAGCAAAGCAAAGCACTGGAGGGAGCAAGAACATGCTCATAAACAGCAGTACACAAAACTCCAGCCTACATCTCACAATTTGCCATAGCAGAGAAGGCTCCACATCTCTAAACTCAGCTTCAGCCCATTCCCACCTGACACAAATGAAGCTGCAGAACACGACAAATATTCGGGAGGAATTGCAGGACTCCTAAAAAAAAATAAATAAATAAAAAAATAAAATAAAAGAGCAGTCAGTTTGACTGTTCCATTTAACAACACAAACCCAATAGAATGTGAAAATTACCAAAATTGACATTCAAAATGATGACTCAGGTGCTGAAAAAATAGAGATGGACTACAAAATGAAAAGCCCTTTAAAAGCAGAATGTCACTGGGATTTTATACCTTTTGTTTTTCAGCCTTCTGATATATGAACAGTGTGTGTACCCTTCTTGCAGGCACAAATCACCCAAGAGATGGGGGTGGGAGCAATAAAAGGAGATTTTAGTTTCTCCACCCCGTTTCAGAGCCACTAGCCTGAATGGCATTTGCTCCTGTGTCGTGTAACGCTGTCATGGTTGCTGTGCAACTCCATCTCCGCTGCCAGTTTAAGGGGGAACTTTGTCTGTTTGTGCTTAGGTAATATTTCAGTGTTATTTCAGCAGATCTGAGGATCAGGAATTTAATCTTCCAAAGAAAAATGTACCACTAAAAATACTTTTACTTTCATTGTCAGCTTGGAGCCTTCAGAAAAATACCAGATATTTTGCAATTTATGATAGCATCTTTAGAATTGGCAATACGAGAAAGAAAAAAAATAAATCCCACTTGTCTCACTAAACCCAACACTATGGGCTTAGCACAGGTAGAAGACTTTTCACTAAAATGGCACAAAGCCAATGTTAGCAGTGACGGTGCACGTACTATATGTGTTATGGTATTTGCAGCATAAAATCCTAGATTGTGAAGTCTCCTGCCCCAACAGCTGAGGTGCAGATGGGCGTAGTGTGAAAGAATGAAGGGATAAGAATAGAAACAAAAATGTTATTTTTGGTACCATGCCCACATTTGTTGCTCTTCAGGCTTGTGAAGAGATCATGTATTTCTAGGAGGTGGAAGGGATTTGTACTTTTATCTCCAAGGCTGTTTAAATTTCCAACAGTGTTTCTTTGCTTAATAAAGCTGACCGTAGTTATTTGCCATTAGAAAAAACTCTATGAGGAGGCTGTTGTTCTGAAGCCCACGCATAAACAACCAGTCTTACAGGATAATTAACAAAAATTACATTCCTCTGTTTTCAGATACCTCATATTATGATCCACAGGGATTTTCTCTTGTGGGATCAGTGTTCTCTCCTGGGGCAAGTTTCTTGCTTAGATCAAGGGAAGTTTTGAGTGAGCTGCAACACATCAGGCTAAGGAGTGACAGCTGCTTGTAAAGAAGTGTATTAGAATACAGTTTAATGGTTGCTGCAGATCAGGCAATAGGTCAAATCCCAGTTAAAATTAGATTCTCTTAAATGTATATATTAAAACCAAAAATCCTTGGATTATGTAATGTGTAAACTCAATTCCCTAAGGATTTAACACAACGCTAGCAGTTCTTCACTTCTGTGTTGCAGACCATTCACAAGCAGTCTGTATGTGTAGAAGTCTGAAGTGATTTTGTAGCACTATGAGATTATCAGAGAAGTGGTATGATGGTGAGGAGCATCAGTATTGAAAACCCTCAAGAGAAAGAATGAGATTGGAGGTGATCTTGAGAGTAATCCATTTACAAATATTTTACACCTATTGGTTTTTTGTTTGGGTTTTTTTGTTTTGTTTGGTTTTGGGTTTTGGGTTTTTTTGTTTGTTTGGTTGGTTGGTTGGTTTTTTGTGTGTGTTTTAAAGGACCTTACCCTCTTCTGATGTTGCTGCTTTGGGAATTAGGTGTCAAAGAGCAGACTCGCCTCAGAGGCTTAATACTCTGAAGAGAGATGGGAAATGGAAGGGGAAAGAATAGAGGACAGACTACGATGTAAGGAAAGAGGCTGAGCTGTGGGTTATGTAGATGTCAGATGGGACAGAGGTAGGTGAGATGGGCAGACATAGGAGAAGGTGGGGAAAGTATCCCCAGGGCCAGAGAAAGGACAGGACAAGGGCAGGAATGGGTAAAGTATAAATATAGGAAGCATAGTATCTCAGCCCCTGAGCTGAGCTCAGGAATTGATTGCACTGCAAGTAAATACCTCTGAGCTCCCTGAGCTGCAAGTGTGTTAGCTCCCTTTGCTGGCTTTCCCTTGCAGGACAGTGGCAGCTACATTTAGGGCAGCAGTAGCACCTGTGTTGAGCTCTGCTGCTGGCCCATCTGAGAGCATGTCTACTCCCACCTGGAGAAAACACTGACCTTGCAAAACAGTGTGTTCAGGTGTTAAAGATCACTGGCATAAGGGTTTCTGATTAATAACATGTTGTCAAGCTATTTATTTTTTCCCCACAGGATACATTAGTCTGGTTTCTATGACAAAGGAAGCCACAGCATGCAGGACTTCTGCCTTCCTGCTTGCAGAAGCAGGAAATACAGATCTCTGTATGATGCTATAAGGGGGTTTCTGAGGTGGCCAGAAATAAAAGATGTTGAGCTGGGCTCAGAAGAGAGACAGGTCCAAATCTGAGTGATTTCTCTGGACACCAGAGAATGAAAAATGAAACCAGAGACTGAAAAGGGAGTTGTGTGGGTGAGTGAGGGTGATGAATGAGATGCCAAGTGAAGAAATCCAGCAGTGCACAGTGCACTTTGAAAGCATTTGAAGTATCAACAAATACTGCTCAGAAGGACTTCATATATGAGAGAATCCTTCAGAAGAGGGTCCAACCTTGAAGAAATGCAATACTGCCCTGGTGTAATTTGATTACAGCCCTGCCTCTGCTACAGCATTGCTCAGTAAAATTACTGATTTATTTTTTCATTATTTTTGTCACAGTGCTGGCTAATTGTTAATTCCTTGTTTCCTGGCTCTGATTCTGCATTTTGTTCTATTTGCACTATTCCAAGGCTTGATTCTTCCTGACCATGGGGTAGGTGAGGGAGCAGGGAAGGAAAGAAGAGAGCAACTTTCTCCTCTCTGGTATCTTGCTGACCCTGGCATTGTGCCTGAAGTGCTGGAATGCTGGAGACAAGATTTTCTCCTGCTCTCTCATCACCTGTCTACTCAGATGGAAAATAGAACATGCCTAGCCCCAGAATGTTCTGTGAGTGACCTGTGTGAACTGAGCCTGGCTAATAGTGGGTAAAGGGTGCTCAGGTACCTGAAGACAGAATCAAGTCCTTGGTCAGCTTTAGCCCATTCCCATCTGACTTTTGGCTTCACAGGTTGCCATGAAACACTTCCTCTCAGTGTCTTGGTGCTATGCCAACAAATGTACTGTTTATGCGTCTCAAATGCTTTGGTGGCAGGCTGCCTGAAAAATAAAACAATTGTTCTATAGCAGTTTATTCTATTTTATTAATGATTGAAGATTTCATCAATGGAATTGCCAGTTAAACTTGCACTTTGTAACAAATCTCTAGGGGCGCTTCTTGAATTTGCCAAGTGTGAGACGTTCACTTTACTGAACATTCACATTCTGCCCATGACACTGATACATAGGCAATGTGGGTAGCTATATCTACCTAACACTTTCAGTTGCTGATCCTGTTTCTTCATTAATATGAATATACAAGTAGTGTATGGCACCTGGGTTTGGAAATACTTGCAGGATCATATTTTTACTGAAAAGTCAACTGCTATAAATTGATCCACCACCATGGCTTCACTGGAGCTACTTCAGACTCCAACAGCTGAACATTTAGCGTGTAGCAATCTTGTAGAAAAGTGATTAATTTGTGGACAATACAGGCTGTAAGTGTTGGTTCAACAGTTGCATTACCCCCAGTAAAAGGGACTACAGAGGCAAATACATTAACTATGAATGGCTTTTCTGCTAAGATGAGCAAGTATAGGTAAAACTATAAGGGCATGATTTCTTGAGTAGGAATTATGTTCCATTTGTCAGGGTGAACAGGGTGAGTGAATTGAGTCTTTGAAACACACTGTTGGTTAGAAAGAGAAAGAAGAGGTGTTAGCCTCTGTGCAAACCTATGTAGTGAGCATTTTCTCAGCTCACCTCCAGAAGGCAGATCAGTTTTTCTCTGTGAGGCTTGAAAGCTGCAACTGGATGTATTAACTTTCTCATTAGTTAGATTATTAGTTAGCTATATTAGACTAAGATGAGACCCACCTGCCCGTGTATGTACTCAACCCTCCAGGTTATATGAGCAGTAGAGGGTGGAAGGAAGCAAAGTCAGTATGCAGTCCACAGCTGACTTTGAGTAAACCAGGGGGATGGATAGGCCATGCCTACTTCAGTAAAAACTTTAAAACATTATGCATTTAGAAAAGCTGCATTTGTGTAAAGACATGTTTGAAATGAATGTAAAAGATCTAAGCCATCATTAGGTGATGACAGAAAAGAAGGAAGAGAGTTTGAGGTAGCAACATTTCACTGGAACAGGCAGAAGCAGTCTTTTGTTAATGCTGGGGATTAGCAAACTAATTAGCTCAATCTTCAATGCAGGAAATTACCTAGTAAAAATGAGACTACTTAACATTTGCAGGGTACTTAAAATACTTAAATGAGTAAAGGGCAGACTTCCAATGATGTTTATGTATCTACTAGATGTACTTTTATCTCTAGATGGCGAATTTTTTCTTAATGCTTATGCTATTTGCTCCCAAAGATTAAATGGGAGTTTATTTACTATGGTGGTGTTGAGAAGATGACTGGGGGATTTTATTCATCTCAGTGGACTTCACTGCCACAGCCCAGTCAAAAGATCTATAATTTTCTGATATTATCATCTTATATGTCAAAGACTGTGTCAAGAGCAAAATATTGTGACTTTCTCTAGGTAGCCCACTAGTAGGCAAAAACAGTGATGTTGAATGTCATTTTTGATCAGGTTGAGACCATTTTGATCTCTGTTATGTAAACATCATCTTCTTGTCATAGTGATTTGATGGCAGGACATTCGGGCTATAAAAACCCAGTGAGGCCATCGCCAAAGATTCACATGGTAAAGAAATAGACTGGAAGAACCTGAATCAACTATATGTAGCGAGAAGCACAAAACCACTAGGGGAGATGGAACTTAGTGAAGTATTTCTCCATAGAGATCACATTTGTCTGTGGGACAACATATTTTCAGAGTTAGCAGCTGGTCTGTGGGTTCACTGTCACTATTGAAAAACTGTTGTCATTGTACTGTGTCAGTGTTTCAGTAGTACACTCAAATCAGAAAATTTAGTTCTCATCTTTTTATTTATTTGCTTTCTTTGTGCCAAGATGGCTTTATGTGCTGAACTTTATGTAGAATAAAAATTCACTCTTTTCATATTTGATCCAAAATCTTAACAATTCTTCTGTTTTTCAAAGCAGCCAGTTGTTTGTAATTATATCATCCAGTATCTTGGTTTGTTAAAAATGCTTTCCTCTCCCCATATAAAAAATAAAAGAAATAAAGCAGAGAAGAAATCTTGAAACAGATTTCAATCAAATATGAAAAAGTAAATGAACAAAAAGAGAAAAAGGGGGGGGAAGAAAGAAACATTAAGAATGTTCTTATCTAAGTGAATTTAGGCTTATCTGGAACAAAACAACTGAACTATTAAGAGAGAAATTTAATTTGTACGATGATGTTCCTTTAGGCTTACTTTCTTCTATCTGAACTCTTTATCTTTAAATGCTGTGTGATTCTTGCTTCTACTGTATGATTCTTTTCTTTTTTTTAAATGACTAACCAGTAAGAATGAAGTGTTGGAAATGGATCTCATGCACAACAAAAAAGCATGCTGAAAAAAACCATGCTTGTTGTTTTCTTCCTTTGCTTTTCCAAAACAAACCTTAGAAGTGTTTGTCTCATGATGAGACATTTTAGCTTTTGCATTTTTTGGGTTCAGTAATGCACATCAAACATTCACTGGTACGTTAATGAAGAGTGTTTCTTACTATCCTGATGTTGTCTTCTTTGTCTCTGTTCTGCTCAACTGTCACAGCCAGCGAGTGCCCAGTTTGCTCACTCATTCTGTCTTCACAGCTCTCACATCCCTAAAATTTTAGGGGAGAGAGTGAGCCCAACCTCTGAGGTGTTAAGATTTGGTTTTGATCCTTTAAACTCTAAATATGAGACTTTGGATAAAACCTATAGATTTCTAACTAAAGCTTCTTTTTCTTTTCTTTCTTTTTCTTTTTTCTTTTTTTCCCCTCCCATTTCAGGCTTACTTTAACCTTATCCTGTCCCATGGACTTGAAGAATTTTCCTATGGATGTACAAACATGTACAATGCAGCTAGAGAGCTGTGAGTGTCCAACTGCTTTATCTATCAAGAATGAGATTTTACCTTCATATTTGGTGGTTAGATAGTACCTACATTATTGTATTTATGTGGTGAAATATTCCTATTTTGTAAGGGAAAATCATGGAGGAACAGTGATTTAACTGTCCATGAATGTGCCATTCAGGTCCCTTGTCTCTGTGCTATTCCTGTTCCCTTCCCTTTCTTCCCCCTTGGGCACTTCACCTCAGTTCCAGCAATAACCACAACAATGCTGTGCAGGAGAAATTATTAAATCTTGGCAAAGTAAAAGAATTAGTATACAGTCAGGGATTAGTACACATGTCTGATCAAGACATGCTATGGTCTTTTAAAAAATGAAAGCAACATGCCTAATAAAGCAGAAGTCTTATGAATGTATTTATGCTGGTAAGCTAAACATTACAAAGGCACGGACTTGGGTACTAGCATGCACCCATTTATACCGTGTAGCTGTGAGCACAAACTGTGGCATCATTTCAACCTGTACTAGGTAAAAATCAGACAAAACCAGGAGTGGCTCAGATAACAGCATGCACTAGCAGTCATTCTCTATAGCCAGTAGGTGCCAGGCCACCTTGGGTTTTTTGTGGGGAGGGGAGAATAGGTTTAGCTGTATGGATATTAGCTGTGGGCTACCACCTGCCTTTGTGCCCAGAGAATTACAGATTTATAGAATGGTTAGGGTTGGAAAGGACCTTAAGGTCATCTACTTCCAAACCCCTGCCATGGGCAGGGACACTTTACACTAGACCATGTTGCCCAAGGCCCTGATTTACCCATAAAGATGTAGCCATTGCAGTCAAAAGACTCTTGTGTGACTCAGAGCCTCTCTTTTCCCTTCACACCTCTCACTGGTAAGCTCACAGGTTTACAAAAGCTGCTGTTTTCTTTTTAGTAAAGGCAGTTTAGAAACCTTTGTTTTGTTGGTGCACACCAACTTTCACCATCAAAGAATGATGAAAATAAAGCAAATAAAGCAGGCTGACACATAAGCACAGAGAAATGTCATTTCAGTTATAAACAGTATCTCTGATGGGCCAGCAAAATTACTTATTAGTAGCAAACTAGGCAGTATTTCAGAATGCTGAAACTTGTTGCTATAAATAGTATAATAGTGCAGTAATAGTAACTGGCAAGTAACAACAGTAACGCTGCTGTTAACCTGTCAGTTTAAAAATATAACACTTATTGCAATAAAACATATGCTTCTTGGTCATAATATCTGCTTTTGATGTTTTCCAGTCAGCTAACATCTAACAAACTCTAATTTTTTTATTGTAGTTGGCTACACTATGAATGATCTGATATTTGAGTGGCTAAGTGATGGACCTGTGCAAGTTGCAGAAGGTTTAACCCTGCCACAGTTTATTTTGAAAGAAGATAAAGAACTTGGTTATTGCACAAAACATTACAACACTGGTAAGCATTATACTACTTTTTTTTTTTTTTTTAAAAAACCTTAATGGTTTTTTTTTTTAATTGGCAAAAAAAAAAAAGGGGTAAAATAAAAAAAAAAAATTGAAATCTAAATTCTTTTCAGCCACGCTTTTTTTTTTTTTTTAAAAAACCTTAATGGTTTTTTTTTTTAATTGGCAAAAAAAAAAAAGGGGTAAAATAAAAAAAAAAAAATTGAAATCTAAAGTCTTTTCAGCCACGCTTATTTTTACATCTGAAAAAAAGAAATATTCCCCCTTTTGGTTTTGTGTTTGAAAGATTTTGTTTCCAAATTTCTTTTAACTTCATTAAAGATATTTTAGTACACACATTCTAATATTCTTAAAATCAGTAAGGAGTTTAAGGTCTTACAAAACTAATGAAAATCTAGTTGTCTTGATTTCCTTAAAATGGAACATTTCTAGCAAAGTGAATCTTTTCTTAAATGTTGATTCATCACTTTTAAAGTATGGATTTTTCTGAACTTGATATTTTTCTCCAGCATATCAAATTGCCAGTGAGGAAAAATACCAAATTTTCACCAGCTTTTATGTGTGGTGTAATTATGAGACGTAGTATTTGAAAAGACAATGCTGCTGATCTGAATAGTGTACAATGTTTTCCTCATATTTGCTATTTTGAAGTCTCAAATGCTGTGTTTTCTGTCTTCAGCTTCACAGAGCAGAGAAAACTCTGTTAAAATTTTGATCTGGCTGCTTGGAGTTTATTTAATGGGGACAGCATTTAGAGAACAGTTTGCTGGGTGCTTGCTGGGATTAGATATAATCCCTCTCATCTAAAATAGCTTTTTCATGATTTCAGCATAAGAGTGAATCCAGTTGCATCAAATACATTTGTTTTGCTGACTGAAATAATACAGCATGAGAGGTTGTGCCTCTGCCAAAAATAAAGTCACATTAATTCCTTATGAATAGACAGGTACTGTTTTTCACTTTTATAAATGCAGCTTTGCATTTTGGGGTCCAAAGTGCCAAGGAAGGAAAACTTCATGATTACACAGTCTAAAGGGGAGCTGCTGTGACTTCTCATACTTAAAGGGGATAATCAAGAGTAAATTCCAAAAGATATATATAAAACATAAACTATTTCCCACCATGTGACTCAAACTCTGAATAATTGAGTTCATCTGCTCTTCTAACTCCTTTGCAGGGACAAAAACTGAAAGTAAGGGAGGAGGGAGGTCACAGGCAATAGCTTCCTTATATATCCAGGAAGACTCCCCACAATGGATAAAAAAAGCTTCCATTATATGTAGTTAAACAAAATAAATGTGTAGGTATCAGAAGTTGAAAGTGTGTAGTTTGGCAAGGGGAACTGACAAGCAGTATTCAAGCAAAAAAAACTTTTGCTTAGAGGCACCCACATTCTGCCCTCTCTGTAGTGTGCTCCTTCAGATTTGGTGTGAAATTAAAATGTGAATAAAAGCTGTACTATTTAGCTTTGTCCTACTTACACTGTCCAGGTTGTGCCCCAGGAATCTGGAGAGCATTCAGCAGGTTGGGCTTCTTTCATGCCATGGCCACCTCTGGAGTCCCTTGTGTGGGGGCAGGATCAGTTACTATCCATGTCTCAGAGGCTGCCTTTAGGGTCACAGGTCCAGTCACTCATTTCAGAGCTTCTGTCCTGCCAGAAGGTACTATTCAGTTCTTCTCCCCTACTCTGTTAAGCAGCCGCTGCATTGTCCTGTGCGCCAACTCTCACACCCTGCAGTTCAGCTTTCTAGACTAGCAGAAAAATATACCTACATCACAAAAGGAGAAAAAAATATCTCATTTCTCCTGAAAGGGTCAATGAGGAACAAGGCATCTTCATGTGTTTGACCAACTAGCACAAGAGAGGACTTCTGAAACCATAAGCATGAAACTTCAGGAGTGAGTGTATTTATTGTACTCTGTGTAGTGTGCCTCAAATGACAGCCTTCACAGTACCTAACCCAGAGTAATTTGCAGAAAATTTATGGTGACTGCATCAGTAGATGTTGCAGCTCAGGGCTATGCATCCCCCACTGCACAACTAGCTCTGCTGTCAGGCAATCCTAAACTTCCATCCTCTGCTACCCCTGTGGAGCAGCTATCTGTTTGAAGAATCACTCACCTCCCACAAAGAGATTGTTGTGGGTTCCTGGAGTTAAACTTTTGGCGAAATTCAAAGCAGGTATTGAGTTGATTCTGCTGTGAAATGTTATCCACAGATACAGGCAAATGACATGACCAGAATGAGAAGGTGTGTGATCTATCATAGGGCTGTAAGACTAGCAGTTTTTAAATTGTTTTTTTTAAATACATTTTCTTAATCTCATGGCATTAAAATAGGAAAATGCTGTCTCCTTTTAGGACTAAACATATTTGACTAAAATAGAATCTCACTGAATTCTAAAAAAAAGAAAAAAAAATTACATTTTCTGGAACATATATATTCTGGAAGTGAAACTGCTGTGCTAATATTTGTTTTCTCAGTTAATGTGAAGAACTGGGTACAGCCTACTTCAAAGGTCCCATGCATCTCCCAGGCTAGTGTGCAACAAATGGCTGACTTGCATTTGTGTATCAGGACCTGGTTATACTGTTAGATTAGGAAACAGGCCACGCACATGACTTATGTTTGTAAAATGAGATAAAAATGTGCAAAAATCATTTATGAAAGTAATTTCATGTTCTAGGAAAGTTTACATGCATTGAAGTCAAGTTTCATTTGGAGCGTCAGATGGGATACTATTTAATCCAGATGTACATTCCTAGCCTGCTGATTGTCATTTTGTCCTGGGTTTCTTTCTGGATCAACATGGATGCTGCTCCAGCTAGAGTCGCACTGGGTATCACTACAGTTTTGACAATGACCACGCAAAGCTCAGGATCAAGAGCTTCCCTCCCAAAAGTAAGGAAATAATTTCACACCACCAATTTGTTACTAACAAGAAGTATTTGTATTACTCTTTAAGTTTCTGAAAGATCTGTGTAAATTTGCATCTGATAAGGGTACATGAGAAAGCAGTAACAATGTGATGTTAAACTCTTGCATTTGGAATCAGGCAGGTTTCTGCTGGTTTGTGTGATAGCTAGAGGATTCAACTGTATGGATTTTTAGAGTTTCTGCTAGTTTTGAGACTTAGTTTTCAGTATGTCAAAGCCAGATTTTCTGAAGTATTTAGGTACTTAACTGGATTTCTCAAACTCTGGTCTTTTCTAGACAGACTTCAAGATATTTTGGTGTTTCTAGATACAGCACTTTGTTCAATGTATCTATAAATATACATAAAAACCAGGTATATATAAAACACACACACATATACATATATAACACATGTATACACCTAGAAGGTTTCTCTGGAGAGTCTTTTCAGTGAGGAACTGCTGATGTCTTTGCTTCATGGTAGAATTCGTCCATGCTCTCATTCAAATGTTGTCTGCAGACCTTTATCTTCTCTATGCACAAAAATACACTCACTAAAATTTTGTGGGTTTTTGTTTTTGTTTTGGTTTGGTTTTTGGTTGGTTTTTTTTTTTTTTTAATCCA
>NDXB01020896.1:0-40952 GCA_002631895.1 Agapornis roseicollis | reverse complement strand
AATTTTTTCAGAGGGACTTTGTTTTGAAAAAAAAAAAAAAAAAAAAGACCCTTTTTTGAAGCTATCTAAAGGATACTTAGAATACTGTTCTTATTTATTGGAAAAATCTCCTAAACTGTTGCTCTTGACTTCCAACCAGCGCTGTCTGATTTCTCCAAGACATTGTTTGGTTTCTTTAATTTATTTTTGAAACTGCTTTGTTATTTGGAAATCAAAAATTAATCAATCTAAAAATATCTGAAAAGCTTGATGTGAGAACAGAAATGATGAAAATAGTTCAACTGACATGATTTAAAAATATTTAATTTATGATTTGTGACTTTTTTTATATTTTTTTTTTTTCTAATTTAGAAGACATTTCTCAAATGTCAAAAATCCCCAGGGTAGGGAAAAAACACATCCCACTCAGATCTAACATTTACTGAGATACGGGTAGGCACTTTTCAACTTTAAATAATATTAAGAGTTCAGAGAAAAGTTGCTATAATTAAAACCTTACTACAGTCACAAGATTAATCTTGTGACTGAAACACTGAGAGGAAGAGGATAAAACCAAACTACCTCATAGTGAGCTTCAGCCATCCTGTTTGTAGCCAACATATGAATCTTCAAGTTACTGGAGCTGGTTTTATTCTGATGTGGCTTAGTAACTTCTAGAAATCTTTTCTGTCCAGAAGTGACAATGTGGCCTTCCAGGATAACAGTTATTTTTGCATCCAATTGTTATTACAGTTGTGCTCCATAACACACTGGGGATTCTCTAACTTTGTCCTCCAGCCCATGTTTCTTGCTATGTATTTCTTGTCTGGTCTATAAATACTTTCCAGACTGTTTTCTCATTCAAGAATTCCTATGATGAAATTGAGTAACCTTTTGATCTCTTTTTTAGTAAACTAAACAAATCAAGCTTCTTTTATCTCTCACTCACATGATACCTTCTTCAGACTTCAATCCTGTATCATCTTCTTCACTGTGCCAATGTAATTTTTACTTTTTTGAATATAGCATCTACAACAATGCTACCATCTCTTCCTCCTCCTGTGTTCTGTTTATAGACTCAATAGTCATACTCACCTTTTCCCTGCAGCTTTGTATAGCTGATGGTCCATTATCAGTCCCTTTCAGTACCATTCATGTTGTGCAGTACAGCCATGCTGCCTACATATGTGGCCCCCTCCTTGTCTCCAGCAGAATGGGGCTCTTTTCACAAGCATTTAGCTTTGAAGTGCCTAGTAATCCTAATTACACTGTTCTTGTCATTGTTTATAATTCTACCACTCTTAATTTCTTCTGATATTTTTTTGCATTTTTCCAGGACATTCTGCTTCTACCGATTGGTGCTCGTGTTCCTCTGGTTTTACTTGTTTTTTAAGTATTTTCTTCTTAGCTCTCTTTCAATAATAATGCCTATTTCTAATTTTGTCATACTATAAAAGGTATTTAAAAACCAAAGTGGGGCAGTTCAATGGTTGTAGAATTGCAGTTATTAAAATCTTTAACTCTTGTATGGTTATAACTTACTTAGTGCTAATAAATAAGAAAATGTTTGTGACAGTCTGTGCTTATGCCATGTAAGCCAGGAGGAGCTTTTGCTTTCTGAAAACCCAACTGATTGTAAATGGTTAATTTTCAGAGGGAGGAAACTTTCAGAGAAAGCTATAGCTGAAGCAGTACCAGAGTGTAAATATGGACAAAAAGGAGCACTATGAATTTTTTGTGACTTTTCTTGCCATTTGTGGGTAAGAATTATGCTGAAAACTAAATTTAAGTAAAAATGGAAAAGTCAGATTAAATTGAGTAGTAATTTCCAAGGAGTATCAGTCTGTATTGTGAAAAATGGTGGTTTATGCCCATTTAGCCTAGACCACCTGAGAGAGGTGTGATTGTATGACAGCCTCTCAGGTCCTCTGCCAGACAAATAACTGATGGTTTGGGTTGTAGCAGTGAGGTGAAGCAAGAAGTTGTAAGAAGTCAAATTTTTGTAGCATCAGATAGGAACAATGTGGATTAAGATGCAACACAAAAAATTAAAGTTTATGAATTTTATTAATTATGAGAAATTAAGAGTTCCAATGAAAACATTAGCCTGGGAGGAGAAAAAGCTCTTCATAAGCAAAACTGGATAGATAATAATTTCTAGTATCAATTAAAGTGAATAAAGACAATAGTAAAATTTTTAAAATGTAGATTTCCTACTGTATTTGAAGAGCTGTAATCATAGAATCATAGAATAGTTAGGGTTGGAAAGGACCTTAAGATCATCTAGTTCCAACCCCCCTGCCCCTGGACAGGGACACTCACACTAAACAATGTAAAGAGTTACTTTTCTATCTATGTAAGATAAAAAATGCACAGGAAAAATAAAAAAAAAACTGCTTAACATATGGACACGGTGAAGAGAGAGGAGGAAATAAATAACAAGCCCCTTAATAGTTACAGCTTTAAATCAACTAGTGGTATACATGCACTAAAAATATTCATATGTAGCTGTCTATGAAGAATATGAATACAGGATTATTTTTCAGCTGTGGCTTGTAATAACAGAGTAAAATAGCATATAATGGAAAGAAATCCTGTTTCAGTTGCATCTGCCTTTTTGAAGCTTTTTGGAAAAAGCCAGAGCAATTATTTTCACTTAGACTAATGATGGCTACTTTAATAGACTCATCTGTATTTCACAACCAATTTTAAATCAGAAAGTAAATATTGGTCTTATAAACCTCCAGTGAGATCCAGCTGTCAAAACTGAGGTGACTGAAAATTGTTTTAGACTGCCTTTCTAGTCAATAGAGAAAAGGAAGCACTTCCACTTCTGACACTCAGGTATGCAAGGTAGGTCAGAGGAATTGCTTGCCAACAGGGGAAGCCTGAAAGTCAGATGTCTCAAGTGGTGGAAGGTAAATCCAATCCCAAACACACAGTGTGAGAAGTAGTAAAAAGTGCAGCATAATACAGAAATATTCAAAACATTAAGCTCCGGTTTTTTTTTTTTTTTAACAAGCAGATATATGAGAATCTTCTTACCTACATCTACTGTTTGTTTGTGATTAGGGTAAAGCCTGTGGTATTAGGAAAACAAAGTAATTGTTTTCCTTCCCATTCTTTTTCAGTGCAGTGCTGACATGGATTAGAGTGAATAAATTGGGGATGAGGTGCTATCCAAATGCTTGTTTCATTATAGTCTGTTACACATCTGTTAATCTTTAAGGCAAACAGGTTACAGGAGATGACTCTGTGGCCCTATGTAGAGCCAGTGGGGCTGCTCACAGGGCATAATTCAGTCTGCAGTGATTCAGAGAAAACTCTGGGAACAAACTTGCCAACAAGGTTTTCAAGCTGACAAGCAGGTATTCTTTATTGCGGTGCCGGGAGACACAGGGGATAACTCCTCCTAACGTGTGTCCCCATATTGCTACACAAGCCATCCTTATATAGTCCGTGGGCATACATACATATTCATGAGGCTACGTATGGATTACATCATTTTCCAGAAAGCTCCCCGCATGCGTACAGAATTGTGGTAGGGGTCTCTGAGGGTCCTTTACTTCTTCCAACAATCTTCATCACTCTTGGCAGCCTTTGAAGCACACACAGTAGATGTTTATGCCAGTCTAATTGGTTTGTTAGCGCCAGAGACATAATAATCCTCCTATCCTCCTACTTATCAGTTAGTTTAACTGTAGCCCATCCTGGATACCTGCAGTTCCCAAACACTCCTTATCCCTGTGTCCTGTTTTTCTATCCTGTTTTCTCACACTTATTTTTGTACTAAGGTCATAAGGACCTAAAACAACACCAACTACAACGGTTTATCTTATACAAGGATTCTTGTTATGTTCTCTAACTGCTCTCTATTTTGTTTTCTCTATGTATCATGCACCTCAGTAATTTTCCATTGCTACTGTTACAAAGCCAGCAAACTTAACATTACTTAAAACTAATTCTAAAGGGTTTTACATTTTATTTTGTAATTCTGTGCCCCCCTTGTTTCAATTCCCCGCTTTTCCTGTCCTTTTGCAAATTCTTTTGCAACATTTTATATATTATCCTTGCCATCAAGAATCTTTTTTTAAAATAATTTCCCATTTCTACTTGGTGCTTAATTTCATTCCTTTTCCAATCTTCATAATTTATCATAGATCATTTGCAACACCGGAGGGAACACTGTATCATACCACAAGTAATCAATATTAAAATAACTAACATTAATATTCCTGCAACCAGTTGCCTTAACCAGGAGAGATCAGGTAACCATGAAGTTAACTTTTTCCATATTTCTTCAAGACCCCAGGAGGTGTCATCCATGGCTATTTCATGAAATATCTTAGTTTGTTTTCAAATTTCCTCCAGATCAATTTCAATTCTGTCACTTTGGTCTATATAGGAACAACAACTTTCATTGATTATGGAACAAACCCCTCTTTGTGATGCCAATAACATGTCTAGAGCCATTCGGTTTTGCAATACCATCTTAGATAGGCTGGTTATATCTTCTTGTTTTGCCTGGATTATATCAATGTTTTTACTTTCCATTTCCTCTATGGTTGCTGAAATATTTACAATTGCTTTCTCTAATTCACTTACTCCCAAAGATGGAATTAGCCCTCTTACAAAGCTATGAAATGCGGTTTGCCATTCAATAATAGGGTTAAACCCTCACTTAATCCATTTAGCAAAACTTCTAATACAGGTCCCAGAATGACACCTGTCAATAATAGTAAAACTGGATATTACAGCACCTAAGGTGCATGCCCCCTTCCAGCTGGGGGGTAGCGTCTTACAAGCATTTTCTACACATAACCAATACCATACTTTCCCCTTAGGAGCGGGCCACCACTGAACTACAATACCAGCTATATTAACAATATGATTGCAGTTTGAGTGGTGACCTACATCTGTGGCATTTAAACAAGCATGATCTCCTACTCTGGTTCCTGGTGTACAGGTGTACATCTTTGTGTACAGGTGTAATATTTATTACCTGGATTAGGATTAACTATTCAAAATTTTAATTTTTCCTTCAAATACAGATTGCTAGTGTTCACCCACAAATTTATCCATGAGACAGTGTTAGGAATTGGAACTCCAACTAATGGGAGATCCAGGCTTTCTCCTGATTTAGGCAACTGTGCACACACCCAACAGTCACTACGATTAAACCTCTTAGTAACATTCTGCACTGATTTCAGGTATCAGTTCTGGTCTCAAGCTTGTGCACCAGTTATCACATGAGTCCAAATTATGACCGATGCAATTTCATACATAAGGGTCCTGAAGGTGCAATCTGCCATGTCTTCTCTGGCTCTGGTGCCTTCTTTATTCTTGAACAATGTATCCAAGCAGATTGTTCCTTTATCTTCACTGCTGTAAAGGTGGTCAGTAGTATCTGGATCAGTCCATTCCAATTCTCCTGTAGAGGATCTCCTGGTAAAGAACTGCAGAATCACAAGTACTCAGTTTAACCCTTGGAGCTGTAAATTAGAAAACTGAATACATACAAAGTAGAAATAATTGGAGCAGTAGATAGGTAACTTCACAGTGGATTAAAAAAATTCAATTCTCCGCATAAATTGGCATACTGTTTTGTACATTCTAGGAGGAAATCAGAGAAAAGGACTTCTATTAGTCATTTCTCCAATGCAAGCATTTCTGGTTAAAATTATTTAAGCATTCCAAGAATGGATTGTCATCAACTAATCTTATCAAATTCTCTTGAGTATAAAATGGCCACATTGCATACTGACTGAAGCCACTACTGGTGTTATATCATTTTGAGTGATATACCAGTGGTGTTTTTCCATTTATGCACAGGTCTGCTATGCAGAGCGCATTTATATAATGCTCCTTACTCTATGAGAGCTCTGGTTTGCATTTATTCATATAGTGGATTATTAGGCCTTTGTGGATATCACTGTGATTACATGTGTTTGAAGGACGGAAAAGTAAATGCAAGGCACACGCTGCTCTCTGACATAGGAGATGTGTCTCTGTCTGTGCAGAAGAGCAGTGCTCCAGTCTTGTATATAATGCCAGAGCTTCTTACTCACTGGAGTCACATATTATTTGCTATATTTTGGGGAAATGCATTGAGTTCAGTGCATGAACTAGGTTATAAGTGTGTCTTAGAGTCTAATAGAGAGTATTTGAGTTCTTTCCTTTAGTATGTCCAACAGGCTACACAGGGAGATTCTAAAACCTTACAGAAAATAAAAAGCTGAGCTTTCCTATATAAATTCTGCAGTATTATCTGATCTGTGAATCTCTCATGTGCATGGAACAAGCACACACCATACAATTGAGATCTACTCACAGAGGAGGCTAAATCTTAAGTTCCTTTGACAAAACTGACTAGATACAAATGAAACATGATTGACTTAGACTTTGACTGACACAAATCCCCTAACTAATTTACCAAATGGAGACCTTGTTAGAGTACACTTATTTTTTAATGGAAGATATTTATTTTTTTTTTAATTCCATCAACATTCTGTAAATAAGTATCTTCTTTTAATGAAAAACTGAGGGATTTTTCCTTTAGATGATCCAAAATAAATTCATCCAAGAAAAGCTTGAAGTGTTTCCATTTGAATAGACTACTGCAATTGTTTCAGGAAAGCTGGGAATCACTTATGTCGTTGTCTTCTTTCTTATGTGTCCTTCACTGACATTTCATTTTATTACTTTCTATAATGCACGACTGGCTCCTTCCAAAGAGAATGTATCACAGGACATGGAGTCTGAGCTGAAAGGAAAACCCACAGAAATCCCAGGAGGAATTTCTCTCTCTACGAGAGAAAATCCCACAGCTCAGAAAATATGTGGTGGCTCTTCATATTGCATGATTTGTGTATTGTTCCAAATTTGAAAGGTGACACATGTACATTGTTCTGTGTGCTCTTGCTAGATCCGCTGCTCCATTAGAGGGAAACTGCTGTTAATATTTCAACACTGTTCACATAATTGCTTATATGGTTTATAACCTGTGTGGTTCAGTTGATACACTGGAGGGAAAGAATGCCATCCAGAGGGACCCTGACATGCTTGAGAGGTGGGGCAATGCCAACCTCATAAAGTTCATTCAAGTCAAGTGCAAGATCCTGGGTTGGGGCAATCCCAGGCACAGCTACAGGTTGGGCAGAGAAGAGATTCAGAGCAGCCCTGCAGAGAAGGACTTGGGGGTGGTGGTTGACGAGAAAATGAACACGAGCCAGCTTCAGTGTGCGCTTGCAGCCCAGAAAGCCAACCGTATCCTGGGCTGCATCAAAAGGAGTGTGACCAGCAGGTCAAAGGAGGTGATCCTGCCCCTCTACTCTGATCTCGTGAGACCTCACCTGGATTATTGTGTGCAGTTCTGGGGTCCTCAACATAAAAAGGACATGGAAGTGTTGGAACAAGTCCAGAGGAGGGCCATGAGAATGATCAGGGGATTGATGAAAAGTTGAGGTGGTAAAGCCTGGAGAAAAGAAGACTTCATGGAGACCTCATAGCAGCCTTCCAGTATCTGAAGGGGGCCTATAGGGCTGCTGGGGAGGGGCTCTTCATTAGGGACTGTAGTGACAGGACAAGGTGTAATGGGTTCAAACTTAAACAGGGGAGGTTTAAATTGGATATGAGGAAGAAATTCTTTCCTGTTAGGGTGGTGAAGCACTGGAATGGGTTGCCCAGGGAAGCTGTGAATGCTTCATCCCTGGCAGTGTTCAAGGCCAGATTGGATGAAGCGTTGGGTGGTATGGTTTAGTGTGAGGTGTCCCTGCTTATGGCAGGAGGGTTGGAACTAGGTGATCTTAAGGTCCTTTCCAACCCTAACTATACTATGAGTCCATATGCATAACACAGCAGTGTTTTCTGTTGTATTCTGTTCAGTTCCATTCGACTCTCTTCTGTTCTATTCCATTCCATTCTATTGCATTCCATTCCCTTCACTCATAAGTTGCATGATGAGGATACCCTTATTTACCTAAAATGCCAAGGGAATTTCAGAACCAAAACCACTTTCAAAGACACAAACCAGAACGGTTACTAGTGAAAAGAGTAGTTTATTTATTCCTAAATAAAGTTATTTAATTTAGATTAGCTTAGTTAATTTTAGTCTGGTTCAGTTTAGACCCTTCAATTTAGCTGGAAAAACCCTCCCTTGCAGGCTGACAAAGGAAAGCCAGGGCAGGAGCGGTGCCGTGGTGGTGGGAGAGCAGTGCAAGAACCACCCAGCCAGAAAGGGCCGGGGAAGCCCTAAGAAGGGGTGGTGCTCAATGCTCCAGAGGACAGCAGCAAGTCCTGTGGCCACTCTGGGGCCACTCTAGGGCCACCAGAGGCAGGCGGCTGCCTCTCCCCGGATGTGGGGCACCAGGGCCAGCTGCGTGGAGCACGAGCAGCTGCCTTTGGGCCAGCGTGACCCAAAGGAGCTCCATGGAGGGGCTGTGCTCGGCTGCGGAGGAAGGCAAAAAACCCCCAGGGACGCTTGCTAGGCCAGCCTGGGGGGAAAAAAGCCTTCCCCCCCCCCCCAGCTGCAGGACACGAGGGGCCACCTTCATGGAGCACGAGCAGCAGGCCCTAACACAGCCAGGATGGAGCGAGCCCTGACAAGGGGTCATGCTCGTGCTCAGAGGAAGGCAAAAAACCCTCGAGGACTGGTGCGTTCCTGACCCCAGTGCTGGCGATCGATCAGCTGCTCCCTGAGCTACCAGCTGAGCAAGACCTGCTCCTGCTCCACGGGCTGCTTACGCCTCTACGGGGACAAGGGGACGCTGGCACTGCCTTTTCCGCCTCCACCTGGAGCCATCTCAGGGCCTTCCAGCAACAGCAAAAGGCCACTGNCAAGACCTGCTCCTGCTCCACGGGCTGCTTACGCCTCTACGGGGACAAGGGGACGCTGGCACTGCCTTTTCCGCCTCCACCTGGAGCCATCTCAGGGCCTTCCAACAACAGCAAAAGGCCACTGGCCTGATGAATCCTCGCAGCAAGTACCCTTCCTGTGCTTGGCACTGGGAGCTCCAGAGCACTGGCAGAGGGCACTGAGCCACCTGGGCCTCCTTTTTCTTCTGGCTCCTGCCATTCTCTCCCCAGGAGATGAGGACGGCCAGCTCCCTGACAACTAAAGCAGGATCCCTCGATGATGCTTTGAGCGTGGCCCCTCCAAGGGCTGCAACTGCAGCACAGAACCTCCGGCAGCTTCACAGCTTCCAGTGTGCCCTCCCTCAGCTCCCCCCTCACCTAATTCCCTGCTGCCCAGGAGGTGAGGACGCTGAGCTCCCCAGCAGCTGAAGCAGGATTTCCATCCATCCATGCATCCATCCATCCGATGAGCTTTGAGCGTGGCCCCTCCAAGACCTGGAATTGCAGCAGAGAACCTCCTGCAGCTTCATGCAGCTTCAAGGGTTGCCCCCATCAAGCCCGCCCCTCCCTCCCTCCTGCCAGGAATTGCCCCGGTGCCCCAAGGAATTCCTCCCGGATGCCCTCAGGCTGCCAGCTCTGTCCTGGTGGCAGTGCCTGGCACTCTGGCAGCGGGACAGGGGAGGATGCTGCCTTATCCTGCCCCAGAGCATTGTGATGCTGCGTTGCCGGGTGCTGGCACTATGACACGGGGGTGACGGGGCCCTGCCCACAGCCCTGCCCACCGCCGCAGCCCTGCTGCTGCTGCTGCTGCTGCTGCCCCTTCCTTCACCCAGCAGCCCTTGGAGAAAGGCCTTTGGGCTGCAGGCCCTGAGGCACTGCCTGTGCCCAGGAGGCCCAGGGGGATGTCCCTGACCATGGTGGCCACACACTGGGCACCGCTACTGGGTGTCCCTGTCAATCAATTGCTGTCTTCAGACTGTATCAGTACAGGCTGTCATACCACGTGCAGTCGTTTCTGTGTGACGAACCCAGAGCTGAAATGAAAGAGGTTGGGGCTCCATCTGCATGAACTTTGCAGTCTTCTTCTTGGAAAGAAGAATTTCAGGAATTTCTTCTGTGTTTTTTACACAGGGTGTTTAGGTGTTTGCTTGTGTTTATTAACATTCATGTGTCCAGGTTGGGGGTTTACCTTTTGTATTGCTACTTGAATGAAACACTTCATAGACTCATAGAATCAGAATAGTTAGGGTTGGAAAGGACCTTAAGATCATCTGGTTCCAGCCCCCCTGCTGTAAGCAGGGACACCTCACACTAAGCCCTGTCACCCAAGGCTTCGTCTAACCTGGCCTTGAATACTGCCAGGGATGGAGCACTCACAGCCTCCCAGAGCAACCCATTCCAGTGCTTCACCACCCTAACAGGAAAGAATTTCTTCCTTATATCCAATCTAAACCTCTCCTGTTTAAGTTTGAGCCAGTTACCCCTTGTCCCATCACTACAGTCCCTAATGAAGAGCCCCTCCCCGGCAGCCCTATAGCCCCCCTTCAGATACTGGAAGGCTGCTATGAGGTCTCCACGCAGCCTCAGGCTGAACAGCCCCGACTTTCTCAACCTGTCCGACTGACTGCTGCCCAATTCCACGTTCTGGGTAGCTCAGTAAAGTGTTTTGATCCCAATTCTGTTTAAACCCTGTGGACTTAGATGCTTTTCCCTGCAACACTCAGGAAGAAGGAGTAACTGACTCGGTTGTGTAGAACACTTTTAAAGCCCTCTGCTAAGCATCACTCTCAGGGTGCTGTACAGAGGGTGCAGCTTTAGAGACTGGCAACAAATCCCTGCAGCACCTTTGTTCAACCCCTTGGAATGCAGAATGGCCGCTGGTCTCTGTCCCATAGGCTTATTTCTGGAGCGGTCTGTCGGGGGGACTGTCCTCCCGTGGGACCTGCACTGCACATAGCCCCTCAGACCTACATCGGAGCTTGTTGCGCACAACTGTGTTCTACAGCCCCGCCACAGAAGGCCACCAAATTGGTCAGAAAGGATTTGCCATTAGTGAAGCCCTCGTGCAGCAGGGGCTGAGCTGCGCTGTCAGTAGNCAGAAGGCCACCAAATTGGTCAGAAAGGATTTGCCATTAGTGAAGCCCTCGTGCAGCAGGGGCTGAGCTGCGGGACACTGTCAGTAGCTGAAAGGTGTCAGGGAAGCTGAGAGGGAGCTGGGCTGCTTGCTCCAGGCCCAGAGGGGGCAGGGGCCTCAAGCATCCCTCATAGCGCATCCAGAAAAGGAGGAGAGCAGTAATGCAGGGAGCTGGGAGCTCGTAGCAGAAAAGCAAAAACAAAAGAAGGAGGAAGAGGTGATTGTGCTGCTGTAATCATGAGTGGCGCAGGCTCACCTTGAGTACTGGGTGCAGTTCTAGGCACCAGCATCGAAGAACATGAAGGGCCTTGAATATGTCCAGAGGAGGGCAACAAAGCTGGTGTCAAGGCTGGAAGGCATGGATGGCAGCTTCCTGTGAAGAGCTGCTGAGGACACTGGGCCTGTCTAGTGAAGAGAAAAGGAGGCTAGGGGGTGACCTTATTGCTCTCTACAGCTCTTCCCAAGGAGAGGAAATGGAGAGGGAGGTGCTGATCTCTTCTCGCTGGCATCCATTTGCTAGGACAGGTAGGAATAGTTGAGAGCTGTGCCCAGGCACCTTGAGAAGCATTTCTTTACCCAGAGGGTGGCCAAAAAACTGGAAGAGGCTTCCGAAAGAGATGATCAATGCCCTGTGCCCGTCAGTATTTCAGAGGCATTTGAACAACACCCTGCTTCAATGACATGCTTTAACTTTTGGCCAACCCCAAAGTTGTCGAGCACTTGGACTTGGTGATCATTGTAGGTCTCTCCCAACTTCCAGTTCTTTTCTCCCTAGTTCCTTCTTTCCCTAAGAGTACATGCTGAGAAAGTACCGCATGACATTTCTTCCCAACTCTGCCCTATATCCATAGCAGAATGGACTGAATGGGTCTCCTGTCCCATCACAGGCATTGGCTCTGTCACTCTGTGGGAAGGAGGCCTGTGCCTTCAGGTGGGGGTGTGAGATGTAGATTGTCTCGGCATAATTTGCACATCTGAACACATTTGTGAAAAGCCTCCGTGAGCTGCATTTTGAGGCTTCTGTCTTCATCCAGTTGATCTGGGTTTCCACAGGGTACCAAAAGACCACATCTCTGACATCAGGGAGGCTCAAAGGTCAAGCCCTCAGCCTGAAGCAGGATGCGCTCCTGAACGAAATGGTTGCAAATCTTTCTTATGCCGGCAATACCTGCTCATGTCCTTGGGATTTCCACCCACTCCCAACCCCACCCCTCCCCCAAGTACTGCTTTGTGAAAATGCCTGAGTTCTTTCTCTTGCCGAAACAAAACAAAACCAAACACAAGAGCCTGAGAAGGATGTCACTCCGTCAGGAGTCCATCTGGCCCCAGACTCTCTCGCCAGTGGCACCCCATACATGTCTACAGCACAGTATATGAAGAGTACAGGTCTGCTGTCAGGCTCCACAGGCTGTTGATGAGCCCCAGCACCTGAGACTAGCCTCCCTTGGGACGTGCACTCTACATATCCCCTAATACCTATGTCAGAGCTTGTCATGTGGAACTATATGCATAACATATCATAGCTCTTCTGTTCTGTTCCATTCCATCCCCTGCTGCTCTGTTGGATTCCATTCCGTTCCATTCCATTCCCTGCACTCACAAGTTGTATAATGATGAATAACTATTTCACCATTGCTACTAATGCCCAAAATAACAGGCAGATATAACAGTAGATAAGAGCAGTGCAACTGTGATTTCATTGTTAAGAGTATTTTTGGAGGAAAGTAATTAATCTTGCATCTCTTTTTTGCCTTCAACTATCATTTTCGATGCTATGAACTTGGCTGGAAATCTGCAAATTGCTGGCTTCATGCAAAACCAAAGCTGCACTGGAAAAAAGCAATTCGTCCTTGTACTGTTCATGTCACCTGTGGAAATGAACTTGAATTGAATGTTTTTATACAAATGTTTTCAAACAGCCACACTTCCTTCCCTGTGCTACCTCACTTCCCTCCAACATAAGCACAGTCCATCCAGACTTGCCAGAATACTGAGAAAGGTTGGTTTTGCCTCACAGCTTGTGCTCAGGTACAGAAGCATGAGTGCTTTGTAGAGGGCTTCTCTCCACAGGTTTTTCATGCCACATTGGCAGGCTTGGAAGATGTGCATCAGAGGCATCTCCATTAGTGCTCTCTGGGTGAGGCACATCAATATGTGAGAATGCACTGGAGCAGGCGCTTCTTGAGATTTGTTGCTTCCAGAGTGTGTTTCAGATTTTTCTGTTAAGCTTCACTGAGCTTAAGCTTAACTGCTGTTTACAGAACCTGGAGAAGGAGGAAGAAGGTACTGACATCAACTACTCTTTACCCTCCAGGAGTGCCCAGAGGTCCAAGTGATACTCTGGACTCATATCTGTGTAGCCAGGTGCCCAAGTTGTCTGTTGAAGAATACAGATTTTGACCATATTGGAGGATTTTTTTTAGCATAATCTTTTCTTTTCTTTTTTTTAAAGTACATATTTCTTAAATTCAGGAAAGTTTCCTAGAGACAGGATGATATGTTATGATTCCAGGATAGCTAGAAGACTGAAGCACAAAACCAGGAAATTAAGATTTGAGTCTGATTACCTGGTCAGGTCTGATTTTAAATCTAAGTAGGGTAAACTAAACCTCAACGCCACTGCCTCAAATTACTCAAATAGATGAGCTGAATGACACATCAGAGGTGTCTGCTTTTCTCCTCTTGTAAAAATAACAGGTCAGATGTAGAGCTGTAAAGACGCTGCAGTTAGATGAAATGACCCCCTGCCATCATATGTGTCTGCTGCTGGTTCACTAACTACTATTTAACTAGCTATTTTTATTTATGATCTTCTCCCCCCACAGTGTTTTACTAAAAATAAAGATGGATCACTATTTTATTTTAAAATAGGGGAGAAAAAAAAACAAACCAAAACCAAAACCAAACTACAAATATTTCGAGGACAAAATTTTTATTTTCAGACTATCACCCATGCATGGCTCACACTGCAGGAAATGTATTCTGGAAAGCAGTAAATTCTAGTTTTAGAAACTATAGGAGAAAAGCAATTACACAAGGACTACAGAGAGATGCCACACAAAAGGGGCTAACCTGGTCTATGGCTGTGTCAGTGTGCATGGGAATGGAGTGATGGTTTTAGCTCTTTAAATAAGTTTTTTACGACCAATACTTCTGTTTTGCCTTTTTATGTGATCAGGCAAGAGAGAACTCATACCTATTTTATAAAATTAAAAAATGTATTCTTTGTGTAATGGTCCTCAATGCAGTTTTACTCAAGTCTGGTTTTTGCTGAGATTACTGTCTTCTTGCATTCTCTTTTTTACATTTTGTGCTGAAATCCTTTAACATTGTCCTGCCGTCTTATATGATAAAGCTCTGCATGGCCTTCTAGATTCATGCAGGTAGCTGCAATCTGTAAGCATGCACACAACTTCTACAGAGAACGACAGCATAGGCACTGAAATAAATTATAAGGACACCTGTTGTAGTTTCCTCCCTTTTTAGCTGTCATAAGATCAGACTCAGAGCTGAAATCCAGGTGGCTAAACTGCTTTACAAAAATTTCATTTCTCTTTTCTCTAGTTAATGGTTGATTAACTGAAAATAAATTCCCAATCAAAACTAAGAGAATAACTGTTTGCTTAGCTGTCTCCAGTGTACCAGAAATGTACTAGCTCAGCGCACAGCTCAGCTGCACTAGCTTGACACCAGCTGTCTTGGACACAGTCAAGGGCAGCTCAGTAACAGCCAGTGGCAAACTGCATTAAACTCCCAAATTCTGTGCTTAAGCCAGGCTTGCATTCTGGCTCTCTGAGGTTTATATGAAATCTGTGGACTACGGTGGGGCAAGTTATATGAGTGAGTCAGGTAGCTTATGACCTGCCAGTGTCCCTCTCTACTTACACCACCAGTTCGGTAGTCATATCACGTCACCAGCATCAAGCAAACAATTTACCTATGGGTCCCAAAAAAATGGCAAGGCAAAGACTGATAGCATTACATTATTTAGGGGCTCCCACACATCATTACTGGCAGCTTAATCCTTTAAAGGTCTAAGGTGTCTATGCTCTTTCAGCACTAGTCTCATCTCTGACTCAACAAGAACTGAGGAACCCTAGCTCATGCTGAGGCCTTGGAAGGCAGGTCTTGAAGCCTGTATTTCTCACCAGCCCAGTACATGCTGTAGGCATTTTCCAAGAGGGGCAAGACACAGACATATCCCTGTGCCAACGACACTTCAGGGACAAGAGAGGTTTGGAATTATCTTCTTGCTCTGCATATAGCTAGACAGGAAACTTCTTCCTGAAATGCATTTGATTAAAATTTTATAGTTATTTATGTAGTAGTGAAAAACCTCTTTCTTTTCCTCTCCCCCCCTTCCTCTTCCCCTGATCTTCTGGCATTGTTCTGATCTCCTAGGGTGGGCAGTAGCTGGAAGGTAAGGCAATCAGCCTGGTACCTATTTTTCCCTGAACCATGTCAAACACACCTTTATACCCAATGAATACGTGCTCTGCATCCATGAAACTCAACCTTTGCCCAGCTAATAATATAAAAAATACAGTATCCTGTTTGGCTGTCAGTCTGGACAACTGACTGGTGAGAGTGAAGACTTTTCAACTGCTAGTAGTTGGCAGATCCTCTCTATGATGATCTGCTGACAGAAGTAGGTTTCAGTGCTTAAATCCAAGGCAGGGCAGTTGTGTCCATAGGAAGTGCAAACAGGTGTGTCAGCCTTTTTGCTTTTCCCTGCACCTCATTCCTGAATAGCTCTTCAACTTGGTTTCTGAAGATCTTGCATGGCTGGCTTAGCCTAGGAAACTGAAGGACATCGGAAGACAGGACAAGATACTTCTCAGCCTCAGACCACTTAGGAATTGGACACTGAAGCCCCTGGGTTCACCTGAAGAACTAAGTATCAGCCAACAAATGAATGGCGCCTAGTGCTATAGTAACAAATCCCAGTAACTTCAGGTTCCACCTGCCCATGCTTCCTTCTGTAGCAAAGCAAGAAGTTCAATAGAAATGTGACACCACATTCACTGTAGCATAATTTCAATGAAGCTAGTACAAGATCAACTTATCCCTTAATGTTTTGTTCAACAGTCTGTTTGTGACCCCCTTTTCTTGTCACCTTGTCCTTCTAAGGGAAGGGTATCTGAGATTACTGAGACAGTTTTGATCAGTAACAGTAGGATCTGATGGCCTTGGCTTGCCCTGGTGTGGGGAGCCCTGAACATCACTAGAAAAGTGGCTGACCAGCTCAGGATGTATCTTACACCCATGTTAGGCTTTGCACCACAGGAGTTTACTTGTGAACTCCAAACCCACTCCAGTGAAATAGCACAGTCACAAGCCCACTTACAGTAGGTGACCCATCTCTGCTCTCTGCTCTGGACAGTCTGCTCTTGCATTACCATCTTAAAAAATAAAGAGGTATTGTTACTATTAGCATGCTGTGACATTATGAGATTACAAAGACACTCTGTCCCCCATAGAAACAGCTAGTGGCATCCTCAATTCTGCAACAACTTGTTTGTGAAGTCATCCGTGATACCCTTTGGTGAAGTGTGGGTTAATCCTGCCCAGTGAGATGCAGTCTCCTGTAGGCTGTGTCTGGGGATTCCCTGACAGAAAACTCCTGGAATCCTCTGGGTCTATGTAGAGAAAATAGAAGAGGTCTGGAGAACTCCTTGCTGTCTCCTGTGTGCTAGGACTAAATCCTGCCTGAAAGGACCCAAAACTGGTGTGAGATCCCTTGTACCCACTTCAGTTCCAGCCAAACAGGGCCTGGACGGAGAAATGTGCTGGTAGATCAAGTGACACAGTTCTCAGGAGGCATTAATTCATTTCACTGTACGTGTGTGTGTATATCTGCTCTGCAGTTGGTGACCATGATATCTCTATATTCACAGGCATGGTTTAATTAATCCTCTTATAGATAGAACCTACCATGACATTAAGAGAGCAAATATTTTTAGCCTGCATAAGGAGTCAGTCCTGCCCACTTGCATGAAATACTTTAGAAGCCAACTTATCTACCGCAGGTAGTTGGGATGACAAAAGAAAATGAGGTTTAGATTATAGTAATTAAAAATTACTGAGCAAAGGAAGCCCTTTGTGAAAGGACACGAGTAATTGGTGACTTCATCTTTTAGAGCGAAAGAACAACTGTTCTGCCAGTCCTGTTCCCTGCCCTCAGGGCAGAGGTCATACCATTTTTGATTGTGACTTTTATAAAGGTGCAAAAATAAGCCATGTTAACTGCCGAGTTCACAACACTGAGACTGATGGAAGCAAATTGCAAAGATTGAGGGGAAAAAACACCATGAGAGGCAGTGTTTTACGTAAGTATTATGAACATCATTCACCTCTTTCTGTTTGTCAGACAGATTTCTGCTTCTTCAGAACCATCAGGACAATAGCACACATGATTTTTCTAGAAGTGCTCAAGCCCTAATAAAAAACTGCAAAGGAAAAGTGGGTTCCCCTCTGCCCCCTCTCTAGAAAATTACAAACTCAAACTGAGTATCTACTACTGATTTGCTTCTGTGTTCATGATTTAAGCATGGAAAAGCCCTATTAGGACACTTGAGTATTCCTTCTTGCCTACAAATAGCACTTTCTAGTGATACTTTATATGCCTTTTCTTAAACATTTAGAATGAAAATAAATCCTTACCCTGAAGTTTATATTTTGCTTCCTACAACTCAGACAACTTCCACTTTCTGAAAGAAAGAGCTCAAATGTTGTATGTGTTTTAGTCCCAGGGAAGAGTTTAGTAGGCTGGCCAGTGAGACTGATAGCCTCACAAGTAGCTATGGGAGCACTGAGCTGTGGCAGATTCTGTGCTGAAACTCTATTTGAGGAAAAGTATTCAGAAACTCATATAAATTGAGATTTTTTTTTTTAATCCTTTACATTGCAAGGGACTTTCTCTGAAGCCTTATATGACCATTTCCTTACTCAGAGCAAATACATAACTCTTGGTAAGAAAATTATTTTCTGAACATATATTATTTCCTTGGGATAGAAATGTAAGCAACTATTGCCGGTGAGGTGGGTGTAGAAATGCTGCTTTTATAAGAAAAAATATCAATAATGAAATTTAACAAAACTCACTATATTGAGGAAGTAGCTCTTAATGTTTTGGGATATGTTGAATATTTACTTTTTAATATTATTAATATTAAATGAAAGAAAATTAATTTTACACATGCCTGATCAGGATAAAGTCAATTTTGACTAAAATCCATGTGCTGTGGACTACCAAGGTAAGCGCTTTGAAGTAGGACAAAATACAATTTCCAATATGAGGGCAGACAAGAAGAGACAAACATTTTCTTTTGGAACTGATTACACATTTCCAGTTGAGAGTAAAAGGTGACTTATCCTGACTTACGTGTATAAACATACACACCAGTCTAGTGTGTACACAAGAGCCAGTCTTAAAGAGCCTGTTGAAGCCCTCCTTGACTTGTCTTTGCCATGCCACCCACTGTCCAGCCTAATAACTTGTACCCCTCTCCCCATCTTTGCTCCAGCTGAGACAGGAATAAGGGGAAGAGTCAGAGAAAAAGTGCACCTGCTTCTAGAGGTCTTTTTTGCTTCCCTGAAGGTGTCTTCCAGCTCCCTTCTTGACAACCTCCAGTGTCACATTGGAAGTTTCTCTGAACTACCCTTACCCCTGTGTCTTGCCACCCTGTGGCCATCCCTTTATAGCAGCCTCTCACCAAAGCACCAGCACTGCAAGGCACCAAGATGGGGGAAAGAAACAGACTTCTGTGCTTCAGCACACTTTTCCATCTGTTTCTTGCATGTCGTTGATACCTCCTTCCTGCCTTCACCTTCATGAGCACAGATCAGCTGACAGTTGAGCTGGCGAGACAGGGGCCAGAGCCCTTCTAGGTCAGACCTACAGGATGATCGGGGTGAAAGCAGGGAATCACCTTAGGGAAAGGGAAGTGAAAAGGCTCAACAGGCTCTTTTATTGTCCTTCTGGTTTGTTGGGTTGTGACGCTTCCTGTCAGCATTCTGCTCATAAACAGTCTCTTGTCCCCAAACCAATCTGCTTTTCTCAGGATCATCATCTGCTCTACTAAGAGAGAACTCATTTCCTCAAACCCAGTTTTGAGTCTGTAGCCCATCATGGCTTCAGCAACTCCTCTGGTGTTATTTATTTGCATTCTGCTGAATTGCAGTAGATTTCAAGTCTCAGCTGCAAAAAACAATACTAGGAAACTCAGTCATATAGCTATGTCCCTCTCCAGCATCGATGGGATGGATTCCTCCTGGGTGCTCATGGAATAATATCCTGGAGTGGCTTTGACAAGAGCTCTGCCATCATTAGCTTCTGCAGGCTTTGTAATAAAAAAAAACCTTTCAGTGGGCTGCATGGTCTGTCTAATCACTTCTCAGAAAGAGAAAATCCATGTTTCAGTATACTTTTTGAACAACTTCTATGTGAAGGAGACTTTAACTGTGTTGAATATCACTCGAGTATTAAAATAAGTGAAAAAATACTTTGAAAGTGTCAGGCATTCACGAATGGGAATTAAACCAGTATGCATCTCTAGTCAGTATTGAGTGAATCATTAAACATCTGCTGCAGGTTATTGTACAAGGAGAAGCCAAATGAGAATGGAAAATGTGTACTCTCAGCTGCAGGAGCTGGAGGGAGACAGAATGTAAATGCTATTTGAGGGAATTGCTGATCATTCTGCATTGCTAGTTTGAAAGCCAGGGCCTTTTGTGCTGGACTCTTCAGCTTGAGAACAAAGCCTGTGCACAGCAGGAAACTGACAAATGGGCTGGAGAGACTGTGGAAAGGGCCTGACTGTGGGGAGCAGAGAAGAAGGCAGCAGAGACTGCTAGTTACATTTGCACGGATTGGACAAGGTAGACAGGATGGATCCCACATTGATTCAATTTGCTCCCCACTGTGGGAATTAATTAGTTGATTGGGAGAAAAGAAAGGCTAGGTAGAGGTGCCATGGCAGAGGGCAGGCAATGGGGAACAGGTGCTTCCTGAGGAATGGCTCTGAACCTACCAGTCTGTAAGTTGGGCACTAGGGAGTACTTACAGTTATCACGATTAATTTCTTTCTCTGCTGGTTTGTTGTTCAGGGCACAGGGTAATATGTTGTTCAGATCCAACCATTAATTAAGGGTATCTCTTCACTGTGAAGTACCCTAGAAACAGAACACATACAGATGACATGGATGAAGAATTACAGGATTTCTTGGGTCAAGTGTTTTCAAATCCAAGGTCTGTTCACAACCTCTCTGTGGTTGTAACACATGCCTCAGGGCCAGAAGCAGCCAGATTATGAGCATGTCCATACTCAGTAGAGTCAGTGTTGTACCTTGTACACACATGGCACACAACTGAGTGAGGGCACCTCATAACAATGGGTTCATTGTGCTTGCCTTATGAAATCTGCTTTGCTATTCTGCAAATCGAAATAAATCCCTGTGGCTGAGCCAGTCCTACCCAGCTGTACATGTTTTGGGCCAGTTAGTTCTGCTGAAGTCACAAAACTCTGTACTCTTCAATTTTCCAAGCTACAAAATCAAGATAAGGAACTTTCCCCAAGAAAATCACAACACACACAACAAGGGGCTTCCTCATTTGCTCTTCTTCTTATGTTTTCCCACTGCAGGCTCTAATACATGCAGAGTATACGCATGCAGACAGATAGTAACTATGGAGATGAATAGAAGCAATGAGGATACCTTCAAACCCTGGAGGTGCAACAGGCAAAGGCAGTGTGTTAAACTGCCTGTAAAATCCTCCCCTAGCCCAGGTCTGCATGGCATAGCAAGCACTTACAAAAGCACAAGTGCTTACAAAATGTCACAATTTCACACTAGCAAGTTTCAAGAACCTTCATTTTCCACTGGGACTTGCGACTTTAAAAACATTTGAAATCTATTTGTATTGTGTTTATTTACTCCATTTTCACATGAGAGAAACCTGTCAGCAATTTGCTAAGGGGATAGGTAGAAGGGATGGGAGGAGGTTGCTGGAAAAAAAAGATCCCCTGCCATCTTGCATTGGGTATGGATGGTGAGGTTTTGGTAGCAGCAGGGGACAACAGGGGTGGCTTTTGTAGGAAACTTCTAGGACCTTACCCTGTGTCCGAGACAGCCACTATCAGATGGCTCCAAAATGGACCTGACACTGGCCTAAGGCTGAGACCAGCAACAATGGTAGCTTCTCAGGGATAACATAGTAAAGAAGGGGGAGAAGTTACTGCACAGCAGCAACTGCAGCTGGAGAGATGAGTGAGAGTATGTGAGAGACACATCCCTGCAGACATCAAGACCGGTGCAGAAGGAGGGGAGGAGGTGCTTCAGACACTGGAGCAGAGATTCCCCTGCAGCCCGTGGTGCAGCCCATGGTGAGGCAGCTGTGCCCCTGCAGCCCATGGAGGTCCGTGGTGGCGCAGATCTCCACCTGCAGCCCATGGAGGAACGAATCCACACCAGAGGATACCCGAAGGACCCTGTGAGAAGGCTCCGGGCAGGACTTGTGGCCTCATGAAGAGAGGAGCCCACGCTGGAGCAGGTTTGCTGGCAGGACTTGTGACCCCGTGGAAGGGACCCACACTGGAGCAGTGTGTGAAAAACTGCAGCCTGTGGGAACGACCCACCTTGGAGAAGCTCGTGAAGGACTGTCTGCTGTGGGAAGAGACCCCTCTCTAGAGCAAGGGAGGAGTGTGAGGACTCCACCCCTAAGGAAGGAGTAGCAGAAACAAAGTGTCATGAGCTGTCTGAAACGATGGGTGCCTGTCTGCCTGTGCTGCTGGGGGAGAAGTACAGAATTTGGGATTAAAATAAAGCCCAGGAAAAAGGCAGGGATGAGGAGAACATGTTTTTAAATTGGTTTTATTTCTTATGATCATCTCATATCTCATTGTTTATATTCTCGTTATCACTCTGATTTGATTGGTAATGAATTAAATTGATTTTCCCCATGTCAAGTCTGTTTTGCCCATGATGGTAATTGGTGAATGATTCCTCCCTGTCCTTATATTGACCCATGAGACTTTCATTATATTTTCTTTCCCCTGTTGAGCTAAGGAAAGAGAGTGATAGAACAGCTTTAGTGGGCACCTGGCATCCAGCCAGGATTAACCCACCACACATCTTCATCAGCTTGATGCATATTAACAGGTTAAGGCAAGCTCAGCTTGATAGTGCTTACTCTCGTGACAAAACAGAGCTTTAGTGTATGCACCTGAAGATACCACCTCATCTTTCAGCTTTTCCCTTTTAGGCAACATCAAAGTAGTCAGGCAACCTGTACAGCAATTTTGTCACTTAGGAATGGGCAAACTGGCTTTTCTGTGTCACAGATCTGTCCCAGAGATTTTTCTGAGGGACTGGTCCTTGCAGATGGTAATGCTTTAGAAATAAAGCCATGATTTTTAGTGAGATAGTGATGGAAGAATATAAAATTCCTCCCCTGTTTATACAGAGTAATGGAGAAAATGAGGGGCAACAGGTAAAAGTTACATCAGAAGCTTCATCTCAATATAAACCAGATTTTGTTATCAGTGAGAACAGTTCTGGAACACCTCCACAGGGATATGGTAGGCTCCCCACCAGTGTTGGTTTTCCAGATGCAATCGGACAGGGTGGTAGATAGTCTCATCTAGGCTCTCTTTCCTGTGAAAAGTGGGACCAAATGATATTTGGAGATCCCATCCAACCTGGCTCATTCAATGATTCTAGTTTTTTTCCCCTAGAATATGAATCTTCAGTGATTCAATAGCAGAGAGATTTAAAATCTTTGAATTTTTGCTCTGCTGGAAAATTTAATTGAAATTGCTTGATTTTTTCAAGTTTCTGAGAAGTGACAGAAAAAGATATGCATGGACCAGCAAAAGGTGCCTATACAGAAATGGAGCATTCTTTTTATTAGAAATCAGACTAAAAATTGAAAAATCAAAGTATGGAATAACTTGCTACAGGTGTTTTTTCTCCAGTAACTGGGAATTTAAATGTTGCAATAAACTTCTTTGCCTTCATTCACATTCAAACATGTTGCACATTTTCACATAGTCAATAGTGTGCTGATTAGGTTGGCCTCAGATGAACGTGTCAGTCTGAAACCTTATAATATGCACAAGAGAAATGAGAAAATTTGTTCGCATTTTCTTGATTAGACATCAGTTTTCCTTTGAATGTGGAAGCCAAAAATCAGATTAGCTAACATGATGCTCTGCATGACTGACTCTTCTGAGGAACTTAACATCCAGTATCACTACAGCTAATTATGATTAAATAGCTGACAGAGAGATAGCTCTTGCCAGTTAATGTTGAACGTTACTCATTAGTCAGTTGTGTCAGGTTAGTCATGTCATTAAATTGTGATAAACCAGGTTCCTTTGTTTTGGAAGTATGCACAACAAACACGATTGCCACCAAATGATGAAGCTGGAAGTCTGTCTTCTGCCAGGGCAGAGCTAATGAGCGAGAACTGGAAACTTGCTTGTTATTGTAATGTTTCTTTGAACGGGATAAAGGATGTCATGCATAACTGTGCGGCCAGTTTTGGTCTTCTGGAATTTAACTGGTTTGTGATCCTTGAGAATACATCCTGCTAGGGCCTGGGTATCTTCAAGGTCATGGCAGAAAAAGGCAGTGAGTAAACATGGTACCCAGCAAGATTACATCCCATTGTCGTATGCTTGTTTTCATGGGTTTTTTGTATTGTTCAGTTTTAGGGTTTTTTTTAATCAGGATCAGAGCAGAGCAAAACTGTCATGATTTAAGCAAGGACTTCAGCTAGACATTTTGCAGAGAAAAAAAGCAGTGAATCAGACACGCAAAGAGTAAATAAGGTGTTCTTCATGTACTTCTCAGGGTGAGTAACTAGCATTGGGCTGTTACTCTTATTTTTGTATGGATATTATAGAGTTGTCATACTCATTTTCTTCCCACAACTCACCCACATTGAATACATGGGTCATGCAAAAATACTTACACAAAATGCAATAAACAGCTCACAAAGCCATTTGCAAATAATGTGCCAATGACACCACCACTGATCTTTTATTTCATCATGAATTCACGTTAAAAACCTAAAGGAATAGAAGGCCTGCTGTGAATTGTAATGTGATTACCCTTCAGTTAAATAAACTGAAAGAATCTTTTATTTTGCCTGTGAATCTTTATATTTCAAATGTACTTTAAAATGAATGCTATAAATTCATAAAATTCTTTTTGAACACTGTTGCATGAGAACTTTTTTAAAAAATGTCCCCAAGATAACGTGAAACTTGCTTCTTGGGAAGAATCCTCCCAAAATGTGAGTGATTTAAAGATAGGAACTGAGAAAATCTAAACCAGGAGCTGTCTGGTATACTTTCAACAAGACAACAAGCTGACTGATATCACTGGGGTTCAAGTTTATCCTCCTCAAGAGAGGGACAAAAGGGGAGGGGTTTTCTAGTCTTCCACCACTATCCCCCTAAAAATTGTGGCCTTGCCGCAAAGTGTTGCCAGCTGCAATGAGCAGTCCCTTGGAAAAACCTTTGGGTCAGATCTGTGGCACAAAGAAGCCAATTTGCCCTTTCCCAGGTGACAGAATTGTTCTACAGGTGGCCTGACTAGTTTGACATTGCCTAAAAGGGAAAATCTGAAAGCTGAGGTGGTCAACCCACCACTGTCTTTAACTACATGTATCTTTAGGTGCTTACGCTAAAGCTCTGACTTGTCATAAGAGTAAAGCACTACAGAGCTGAGCTTGGCTTGACACATTAATGTGCATCAAGCTGATGAAGATGGCAGGCAATTTTCTAGTATTTTCAGTGCATTCCCCCCATCCCTTTTACCTATCCCCAAAGCAAATTGTTGACAAGTTTCCCTGATGTGAAAATGGTGAGGATAAACACGATACAAATACATTTCATGTGTTTTAAAGTCACAAGTCCCAGTGGAAAATGAAGGCTCTTGAATCTTGCTAGTGTGAAATTGTGACATTTTGTAAGGGCTTGTGCTCCCTACACCATGTAGACCTGGGCTGCAAGGGAATTTTGCAGGCAGTTTAACACACTGCCTTTGCCTGCTACACCTGCAGGGGCTGAAGAATTTAGAGTATTACGGCTTATAAGCACCTGGTCCTCAGCTCTGAGCAACAGAGAAAAGGGTGAACTGTGTGTTCACTGTCAGTAGGTGCTTGTGGGAAATTAATCCTGTTTGTCTTCCTGTTTGACTTTGACGGAAGTGGGGGAGACAGAGCGTGCTCCTGCTCAAACCGTGCTCCATGACTGCTTTTTATACCCCAACAGCACAACCCGAGTGCCAGTATCCTAATCTGTGATGCTGATCTGTGCTTCCATTGCACCAGAGCTAAGCACTGGACTTAATTTTGGAAGAGAACGCAGACCTTTGAGGATAGGCACAAGAATTTTAGTTTGCTTGGGCAAGCTTGGGAATGCCCAAGCTGTCCAGACACACATGGACAGTTCCTGTGACCCTATACCTCTGCATCCCAGTGCAAAGGGTATAAAGTGTACCAAAATTTTCTCGTAGACCTGGAAGTCATTATCCATAAATGATGTGTTTGAGAGGGAAGGATAAAATTGGGGGCTGAGAAAGGTTACAGAGCATCTGTTCACTTTTGGTGCTGATAAAACACAAGATGTGATGAAAATTAAAGGGGTTTAGCATGTGCTGTTGCTGGCCAAATATAAATCAAAAGGGGTTCAAGCTCTTCATATCTCCTTTGAGCAGAAAAATTACATGTTTTACAGGAAAATACAACAGTTTGAAGTTGCATACATATATGCAAATGTGAATTAAAAATCTCAGAATGCCATTACTTATTGAAAGCAGGTAAAATAAGAATGTAGTGAAAACTGGAGTTACTTTCATTTGTCAAAACTCACCTTGTTGGCTCTGTTATAGTCTGTAATGCCAGGAGCTGAGGTAATGCCAAGTGTGGCATTACCTCAAAGGCATCTGCCTTTGTCCAGATTTAGCCAGATATTTCATTTTGGAGCATGTGAACTGTGGAGCTGAAGTCCTGCAGTGCAGCTGGGCACTGACTCAAGGTTTCAATGAATGTTTATGTGGAACCTATGTGGTGCTGGAGACTGTAGTTGAGATTCCCATCTGCTGCAGAAAAAAGGGGGCTTCCTAGAGAGGCTTCATGTGTCAGGTTGCCATAGCATCAGGCTTCCTCACGTGCCAAAGTAGCATTATGTTCTTTCAGTTGTCTGAGCAGAACCAAAGAAGAAACATGAATATTATGTTGTGCTTCTCAATGTAGTCAACTATGGTCTTGTATGAAATAGGCAGTATCCACAAATCATGGGTATCATACCATTACCAGTCCAGGGTGCTGACTCACAGCATCTGGGCAAGTCTGGGGTAGTGACGGTGGTGGGATCCACTGACTGTTCCATACAAGGTGAAATGATGACCAATGGCTAGGATGAAACCAGCAGGACAGAAAGGACTAAAGGAGGCAAGAAAAAGAGATTCCAAATCCAACTAGGACTGAATCAGGAAGCCCAGGAAGGCCGAGGCTGGAGGCCAGTCTGGTGATAGGGATAGCTGTAACACAAGGTTCTCTCAGGGGACCTGACTGGGCAAAGCCTATGCATGACACAGCCCAAACTAGGACACTCCCAGGTCCACAAGGAGAGGAAGTATGGCTGGGGCCTCAAGTGATATTGGTCAGGGCAACCAAGCCTTGCTAAAGCCCCTAGGAATCTGGAAATATCTTTATGTTCCCTACTACATCTGCTAGTGTTCTTGTTTAACAGGAGGCTTTGCGTAACACTCTCAAAAAAAAAATGGGCCAATGTGCAGACGCAACTGAACTTTAGAAAGCAGTGCTTTATTTGAACATTATTTCTGTAGTAATCAAGCTAAATAACAAGGGTATACAAATAGAAGGTGAAGCCTTTGCCTCCTCAGAGTGTCTAAGAAAGGCTTGTCACGGTTTGGTGTTGTGGTCTCTCTAGCTGATTAAGCAAAGCCTTCCTAGTGTGGGTTCTGAAACTTTAAGGTCTAAGCTAATTCACTGAAAGGGTAATGGATACAGTGTTAATTGCAGTATGGCTATATTTGCTACAGTTGCACCAAGAGGAATTATCATTCAAATGAGAAACAGGAAGCATGTAAGACTTCAGAATCATGACATATTGTGCATATAATGGCCCAGGCAACTGAATAATGTTTGACATTTGTCTGCCTAGATCTTTATCTCTTTCCCTTTGCTTGTGCTCCTATGCTATTGTATATGAGGTCTTTCTTTCAGTGTCCATTATGAATCATTAGAGCAGAAAAATACTTATGTCGTTTTGCTCTCTATAGCAAAATACTCTGCATCTAGGAATAAACTGTATGACACAGTATGCAACATCTGAGGAAGTATTGTATTTCAAAATGTTATATTTAAGTGTATGTGTGGGAGGTGGCTTTGAAATTTAGACTACTCCAGCAGAACAAAAAAGTCTGAGTAATGCTATTTGCATTCATGCTGTTTCATTTCTTTTTTATTTTTTGTTGCTCTTTGCCTTTCTTTATTATCACCATTTTTACATTGCAGGAAAATTAGTACTAAAGCACTGACTTCCATCTTAGTGTGCAAAATTGATTGGGTTCTACCCCTGGAACCATTCAAATTAGTTGTGCTTGGGCCTGACTGCAATGCTATTAGATCAGGAGAAAATTCTGAAGGCCTTATGTCTTAAGTTAATAACAAGTCCTGTCAAACTAAACCATATCCAACCCTTTTAGTCTAGACAAATACTTTAGCTTTCAGTTTCAGCAAATATTTGCCATTTGAACAACATTATTTTGGTTGATGGGATTTCTTTTTAAACAGAAATTATAGAGCAACAAGATTCATTTCAAGAGGCAAAATCAATGGAATAAATGACATTAGCATGTGCAACTGCAGTTTGGTGCACATGACTGTATTAAACATTTTTGCAATAAAAACCCATTGGCCTGGAACAGCTCAGCTGTCTAAGCTGATAACATTTGAGTGAGAAAATAACTTTAATAACCCCCCTGAACATCATATGCATGCACAAATTATTAGATTAGGCTGTCCTAGTTATTTGGTTATTAGAAAGCTTCTGCAGGAATCACACCCAAGCCACAGGAAAACACTGATTAAAAAAACCCAAAGCTTAAAGATAGCATAATTACCACAGGGAAATAGGTGATTAAACAATAATATTTAAAATAAATAGCAGTGTTGAAAGGCTTTTCCAAACTGTGTTTTAATAATGTTTGTCTCTGTTAAGCTTTGAAGATAAATAGACAAACCAGGATAAAAAAACCTGGAACTTCTCTTCCTATTAGGAGACTAGTCACAGCAAGAAGAGGACAGAATGAGTCAGGGAACCCCTACATGTCTGTATTTTCTGAAATGGACCCCAAGTTAATTTCATTGGATTTTTCTCCCTTATATTTTTATCTTCCCCTTCCTCCCCACTTCAACTTCCTTACCTGGCTTTTCAGATCAATTTGGCTAGCAGGTATTCTTTATGTTAGTTATCTCTTCAGTGAATGGAAATTGATAATTCCAGAGACCCAATTCATCCCTATGGCAAATCAACATCTAATGTAGATGGGATGAAGTCTACCCTTGAACTGCCTATCTCTTCAGATGGTGAGCTGAATCCTCCCCCTATCATTCACATAGCTGAGGACTCTTCATCTGACAGCAGCAGTACCGTTATTTCAAATTGGACAGGAAGCAAATAATTTACCAAACCAGATAAGGAACTTCTTCATTCTAGCCAATAACTGACAACATACCAGAGGCATCTAGGGCATGGCTCCTTTACTGTTCTTCCTTGCTACAAAATTCATGAATCTTACTTTCCTGTTGGTGCAGCTCCCATTTGAGCTTTAAAATCCCTTCTCTTCCCAGCCTTGCTGGTGATCTGATACAGATATGTGGGAGCTAGAAGAGATGCATGGGTATCTTCTCAGGCTTGGGAAGGCATTTAAAGTGTATTTCCCTCCTTCTTGGTGAATATGGCTACCATAGAGCTTCCAGTGGCAAAGTTAGGTTTTTTTTGCTTTAATATTCCTGCAGGTACCAAGGCATTTTTTTAAAGCACTGAGAATGTCAGTGTGTACTTGGTATACTCTGAATAAACTCCTGTACACAGTCCTTATATGTTCTCATTGTAGCTCCTTAATCGTATTTGGACCCAGGCTGGAGCTAGATACGTCCCTACATGTAGAAGGAGATATTTTGGGTATGGGCAGAGCTCAGCTGCACATACAACTAAAGTTAAACAACAAAGGACCTACTGAACTTCAGTTATCTCCAGAGTTGCACGGCAGTTGAAAAAGGGCAAAGTATTGGGACTGAAACACCCAGATCTTTTATGTGGCTATCATCAAAGGGTTATTAGACAAAGAGGAAAGATGAATTAAACACTCCTCCAGCTAATTGCTATTCCTTTGTATGGACGTTGAGTGGAAAAGAGTAAATACTTAGGATAAATATGTTAAGAAAGGCTAAGAGGGGAACCTTGTTGAGTTGAAAGAAATAACATAGTAATATAGCAAGTGACTTCACAGGGCATAGGACATCATGCAGTCATGAGAATTCACCTTCCCTGTAAAAGGAGGGCAATTTCCTTGGGAATGGTATTGTGAGGTTTTATTGTAGAAATGGAAAATCAGTTCCAATGCACCTGTTGCATTGCAACAGCAGTGCCAACAGGAACACTGACCTGCAGCCTTCTTGAAGATATATTGAGAAGTGCTCTAAAAATAACAGCCCTCAAATAGGAATGCAAAGAGGTCCCCAAGAGCTCAGCAGATCCTCTGTGGAAACCATCCTGTGCAAGAAAATTTGCTGTTAAACATGATGGACAGCTCTGAAGATATCCGCTAAGGATAAGACGGCTTTGGCCAAGGATGCTGTGTGCACCCCTTCTTCTGGTAAAAGGATATTAATGTCAACTGGGTGGCAATGATGTGTTTTAATGGGATGTGCAATAAAAGGATATGGTAAGCATGCTTACTGGAGAACCAGGCCCTGCTTGTGGCTTTTTTTGTGTTTTTCTGCAGCTAGTTGGCAGCTAGGGATGTTAAACAGATGTGGATTTGCCAGAAATAGGAGGCTATGGAGACTCTTTTTCTTCGCTCCCCTTCCACATTAGCACCACTTAGTGTAATGTTTGTGCCTATGACATGTCCTCTGGGAGTAGGATGAATGGCTGTCCCCCCTTTCTTCTTTGCTGCCCCCACATTTGAGACTGGGGCTGTGGCTGCTCTGGTGGACAAAACATGTGAAAGAAGCAGCCTTTAAATTTTAATTTCCATACTTTAAAGTGATTTTGTGTAGGAGTTTCTACACTTAAGCTTCCTGGTGTGCAATCAAAGTCATGGCTGCTGGAATGACATTAGGTTCAAGGTGCCCTTCAGGCAGAGTAAGTGTTACAAACTTGACAAACATGTTTACAAAATAAACATTCTATTGATAACTTAAGCAAAATTCCTCTTGCAGCTGCATATGCTGTGAAAAAAAAGCTAAACCACTGACCACTGAACTGTGAGTTAACATACACTGAAAAACCCCCAAAACTTTATAAATTTCTCTTCATTGCTTCTTATGTCCAAAAACAAGTCAACAGCAACAGTTGAGAAGAAGTGGGTACTATTACTACATATGTTATCCTGTCTCTCTCCCTAATGTGTGTGATAGTGGCACAAAGATGCATTTTTTGCAAAATCCTGTTTTTAGTGGGGTGGTGGTACAGCATTCCCAGGAAACTACTCATGGATTTAGGCAGTTCTGTGGAAGAGGCAGCAATGTTGATCCTTCTCATAGTCAGGTGGGAAGGATGATCAGGGCTCTAAAACATAGATATGGTAGCCAAAAAGTTAAGATTTTGTGTGGAGCTTGGCCACCGGCTCTTTCTGCAGCCCTGGCCAACGTACTTGCTATATGCACACCTAATTTCCCTATTTGTAAAATGGAGCTAGTAATGTTGCCCTGCAGTGCACATGCTCTTGGAGAAGCTGGTGGCTTAGCTTCTTTAAGACACTTAATTAAAATCTTTAAGGAAAAGAGGCAGAGAAATATTGAGACCTTTTTTGTAGTCTTTGAGTCTATCAGATTCAATCTACTTTCCGCTAACATCTACTGTTCCATACAGAATAGTTCTCAATTGTTTTTTATTTGTTTGCCCTCTTTTTCATCTCCAACTTAATGACATGTGAAAATATGTCAGGTCATATGAGAAATATTTCAGGGTTCACCAGCCAGGCAAGTACTTCCCTACAACTCTAATTAATAATGATAGAGCAAGTGTTACTGAAATTTCTGACACCTATTAATAACTTATCAGACATAAAGATAGTTCTTAAATATAATATGAAGTGTTTCTCTTTGTGTTTCTAGCCATATGTCACTCTCCTCAGCAACTTGCTAGTGGGGTCAGAATTGTTAAAAGGTAGGGACTTCTGAAGAGATACATTTATTAATGCTGCACATGAATACTGGGTAACAGGACAGCACAATTTGGGCTTCTCTACAGGACTAGCAGACATTTATTTTGATCTAATAGGAGTCAAAACTGTGTATTATGTGCTAATTCTGCTGAGTCATGATGGAAAGGGAGCTTGTAATAACCACATGGATATAAAAGATGTAGGTGTGCATTCCTGTATTCAAACTAATAGAAGGAACAAACAGATGTAAGAATATGTAGCACTGGAAAGAAAGCTGGTGGTGAGCTATTACTACTCTAGACTTACCAGCAACTGGAGGAAAATGCCTACAGAATGATTTCAGCAACATATATGTTCATTCCCAATTATACCAATAGAATTGCAGTCTTGGGCAGTTAATGAAAATCTCCTGAAAGGGTTATAGCTTGCCCTCAGTCTTCATGGTTTAAAATTCTGACCAGTTTTGTTTTCTGAGCTTCCTTATAACTTTCAGAGTTAAGGAAGAAAAAAAAAAAAAAGAGAGAGAGAAAAGGATTTAACATGACTCACTTCAAAGCTTTGTTCTGCTCTAGCTACTTACAGAACTGACGGGAAAAGTTATATAGGTTGTTGTTTATATATAGGCTGTTGTCTTCTCTTGTGTAGGCTGGCTCAGTTTTCAAGGTTCTTTGAAGTTACATGACTCATCTGAGCAAGTCAGAATTGCCCAAAAGTCAGAAAATCTGTTCCCTTTCCCTCCCTCCTTTGACATGTGCAGTGCTCAGCCTGGAGAAGCTGGGCTCATGCAGTGCCCGTGTCAGGTGGCCTGCTGTCAGACAGAAAGCAGAAAATGGGCTCTTGACGCACCCACATCTGTGACTTGGCAAGAGGAACAATCCCTGTGAATTACGTGGTTGCTTCTTTTGGGGGGCATTTCAGGGCAGCTGTAAATTATGCTCCTGGTGAACAAGTTGTCTTCTGCGTATGCTCTGAGGTCCTGTGGTTACAGAGAGGAATATCAGAGGAAACACCCACTGACTCTGTGTCAGACACATGAAAGGCTGGGCAGTCAGCTGAGAGACACAGATTCTCTTGGTTTTGTGAAATTGCCTGTGTCGAGACCCTGTGTCGAGACCCTGTGTCAAGACCCTGTATCAGCCAGAGCTTTGAAGTGTATGTGCTTGTTCTCAGTTTCAGCCATCCCAATGATTCTGAGTGACAGAAAAATCAGTTTGGTCCCCTCTGGGTCTTAGGAAATTAATCTGTCCATCATTTCTGAGGCGTGTCTGACTTGTTCTCAGTACAGTTTCTCTAGATCCCTTATCATTAAGTGCTTTGAACCTTCTCCATTTGAGCAGGATTAGCTATTCCCTAGAATGCAGCAGTCTATCCTCCTTAAAGGAAACTCAAACTCACCTATGCACTGTTTTGCAGACATAGCATGTGACACAAACTAGGAACACATGCATGAAAGAAAACGGACCTATACCATCAGTTGCAATTCCATGCTTGCAGTAAGGATATAACCCAATACATCATGTAAGATCCCATAAAATTGCAAATAGAAATAAGAGAACCAGAAGTGATTTATTCCCTACTTCCTGCACAGATGAGCAATTTTCACTGTGAATATTCACTGAGCAACAGCAATATGCTCAGTAGATATGTAACTGTTAGTTCCCTCCAGGATTCCTCCAGCCTTTTGAAAGATGAACATTTGTCAGTCAGTATCATGAAGCCATCTTGCAAACAGCCAGCAAGCTTGGCTTGCTACAGGGCAACAGACTTCAACAAACCTTGAGAACATGACATCAGACTGACATGAAAACCATTCTCCTTACTTGTGCTGCAGTGCTTTGAACCTCCAGGGCCACCAGAGGCCTTTCTGAGAGGTGCCTGCATGATCCTGTAAATAACTTTCCATCTATAATCTAGACTGGCTCAGTCACTGGGACTGAGACTGTTGTGGGAGCCACTAAATTGGTCAGGCAGGATTTCCCCCTAGTGAAGCCATGCTGGCTGCCACCAAGCACCTCATTGTTTTTCATGTGCCTTAGCATGCCTTCCAGGGGAATCTGCTCCAAGATTTTGCCAGGCACAGAGGTGAGACTGACTGGTCTGTAATTCCCTGGGTCATCCATTTTCCCCTTCTTGAAAATGGGGGTTATATTTCCCCTTTTCCAGTCATCGGGAACTTCACCTGATTGCCATGATTTTTCAAATACAATGGACAGTGGCTTAGCAACTTCATTTGCCAGCTCCTTCAGGACCCATGGATGGATTTCATCAGGTCCCATGGACTTGTGCACGTTCACGTTCTTAAGATGGTCTCGAACCAGATCCTCTCCTACAGTGGGCCCAAGGTCTTCATTCTCACAGTCCCTGCATCTGCCTTCCAAGACTTGGGTGGTGCAGTCAGAGCCTTTCCTGTTGAACACTGAGGCAAAGAAGTTGTTCAGAACCTCAGCCTTCTCCAAATCCTGTATAGCCAGTTCACCCGACAGCTTCCGGAGGGAGCTTAAGTTGTTCTTAGTCTGTCTTTTACTTGCAATATACCTGTAGAATCCCTTCTTGTTGTCCTTAACATCCCTAGCTAAGTTTAATTCTAACTGGGCCTTAGCTTTCCATAAGTGGTCCCTAGCTTCCCGGACAACATCCCTGTATTCATCCCAGAGCACCTGTCCTTGCTTCCACCTTTTATAAGCCTCTTTCTTTTGAATTTTTCTTAGCAGCTCCTTATCCATCCAAGGAGATCTCCTGGCTCCCCTGCTGCACTTCCTTCTAGTTGGGATGCAACACTCCTGAGCTTGTAGCAGGTGATCCTTGAATATCATCCAGCAGTCTTGGGCCCCCCTGCCCTCTAGGGCTATATCCCATGGAACCTTACTAAGCAGGTTCCTGAAGAGGCCAAAGTCTGCTCTGTTGAAGTCCAGGGCAGTGAGTTTGCTGCACGCTCTTCTCACTGTCCTGAGGATCTTGAATTCTACCATCTCATGATCTCTGCATCCAAGGCCGCCGTGGAGCGTCACATTTCTGGCAAGCCCTTGCCTGTTGGTGAGCATGAGGTCAAGCAGGGCACCTCTCCTTGTCGGCTTCTCTGTTACTTACAGAAGGAAGTTGTCTTCCACACAATCAAGGAACCTCCTGGATTGCTTGTGCCAGGCTGTACCATTGCTCCAACAGATGTCTGGGTGGTTGAAGTTCCCCATGAGAACAAGGGCCTTCAAGCGTGAGGCTGTTCCTGTCTGTCTATAGATCGCTTCATCCACAGAGTCCTCTTGATCAGGCGGTCTGTAATAGATCCCCACAGTAATGTCCCCCATTGCTGTTTTCCCTTTAACCCTGACCCACAAACTCTCTGTTAACCCCTCACCTGTCCCCAGAGAGAGTTCCATAGTCTCCAGCCTATCCCTAACATAATGGGTAACTCCCCCTCCCCGCCTACCAGGCCTGTCTTCCCTAAAAAGCCTGTAACCTTCCTTTCCAATACTCCAGTCATAGGAGCCATCCCACCATGTTTCTGTGATGCCTATTATATCATACCCCCGCAGATGGGCACACATCTCTAATTACTCTTGTTTCCTATGCTACAGGCATTTGTATAGGGACACCTGAGCCAAGCTCCAAATGAGGCCAGCTCATTGGTTGGAGCAGCTGGAATGTTGCCATGTTGCTCAGAGAATTTATTATAGGTGGTGGCAACTGACTGGGCCTGTTGGGATGGAATGATGCCCCCTTCCCCCAACACATCTAGTTTAAAGCATCCTTGACCAGTCTGACAAGCCTCTTACCAAGCCCACTCTTCCCCTTATTTATCAGAGCAGGTCCACCATCCCCCAGTAGACCTGACCTACAAACTTGGGTTCCATGTTCAATGTACCCAAATCCTTGACTATGAGACCACCCTTTTAACCAATTATTAACCTGTCCATTCTTCCTAGCTTTTTTAAAGTCCTCCCCTGTATCCTGGAGAATGGATGAAAAAACAATCTGATCTCCAGAGCCCCTAACCACCTCTCCCAGGGCTCTGTAGTCCTTCTTTATGTCCCCCAGGCTACTACTATCTACATCCCTAGCACCCTCATGGATCACTAGAAGCAGGTAATAGTCAGTGGGGCTTACCAGAGCAGGCAGCCTCTCTGCAACATCTCTGATCCATGCTCCGGATAGGCAACAGACATCCCTTGAGACCAAATCAGGCTGACAGATGGGTGCCTCCGTGCCTTTCAAAGCAGAGTCCCCCAGTACTAGGACCCGCCGCTTTTTCCTGACAGCACCAGTAGAGATCTTCTTTACCAGCGCCCCAGCCAGCTGTTCCTGATGCAAGCGCATTTCCTCATTAGCCCCCTGCAGGACAGCAAAGCGGTTCTGGGTGGGGGCAAACGGTTCTGGGTGGGGACAATTTCATAAAGTACTTGGATTTACACTCAGGTGAAAATGAAATTCTGTGGAAAACACAATAGCTGCAAACAGAACTTTAGTACAAGACTGCTTGAAAGTGAAGTGTCAGAATTTGAGAGGCCCGATTTTTACTGTAAATCAGCAGATTATTTTGTATGTTGAACTGTGAAGGAGAGAATTGTACTCTGAGTTATGTTAGCAGCAGACCATCAATAAGCTGTTGCAAATGATCAGAATATGCAGTAGAAAATGGACATGAATGGTGATACTGTCTTTTCTGGCCTTGGGTAGCCTGGTGAGTCCTTGCAGGTGTTCTTGGCAGTTCCATGTGAACACAAAAGGGAGCCTTCAATGATATGTTCCTGTGCCGGTTTTCCCCTGCTTATTTTGTTCTATGGCTGGTCTTCCACAAGTAGATTGAAAATTTAATTGAGTTAAATGTTAATTGGTCAGACATCACTGTCTGGAAATGATAGGTAGATCTTGATTAGGAAGTACTACCTTGTCGTGGTTTAAGCCCAGCTGGCAGTATAGCCACACAGCCTTTACTCACTCTTCCCCCTTTCTCCCCCTGCTCCCAGAGGGATGGGGAAGAGAATCGAAAGAATGTAACTCCCATGGGTTGAGATAAGAACAGTTCAGTAACTAAGGTATAACACAAACCACTGCTGCTACCACCAATAATAATTATGAAGTGCAAGGTCCTACACCTGTGTCAGAGCAATCCCAGGCACAGCTACAGGCTGGGCAAAGAGGAGATTGAGAGCAGCCCTGCAGAGAAGGACTTGGGGGTGGTGATCGATGAGAACATGAACATGAGCCAGCTTCAGTGTGCGCTTGCAGCCCAGAAAGCCAAGAGCATCCTGGGCTGCATCAAAAGAAGCGTGACCAGCAGGTCAAAGGAGGAGGTGATCCTGCCCTTCTACTCTGCTCTCCTCTCTTGAGACCTCACCTGGAGTATTGTGTGCAGTTCTGGTGTCCTCAACATCAAAAGGGCATGGAGCTGTTGGAACAAGTCCAGAGGAGGGCCATGAAGATGATCGGAGGACGAGGACACGAGCCCAGAGGTGATGATTGTCCATTGAGCTGCAGCCTGCTGTGCCCATNGTGCAGTTCTGGTGTCCTCAACATCAAAAGGGCATGGAGCTGTTGGAACAAGTCCAGAGGAGGGCCATGAAGATGATCGGGGGACTGGAGCATCTCCCATATGAAGACAGGCTGAGAGAGTTGGGACTGTTCAGCCTGGGGAAGAGAAGGCTGCGTGGAGACCTCATAACAGCCTTCCAGTATCTGAAGGGGGCCTATAGGGATGCTGTGGAGGGGCTCTTCCATAGGGACTGTAGTGACAGGACAAAGGGTAATGGGTTCAAATTTAAACAGGAGAGGTTTAGATTGGATATAAAGAGGAAGTTCTTTACTGTGAGGGTGGTGAGGCACTGGAATGGGTTGCCTAGGAAGGTTGTGAGTGCTCCATCCCTGGCAGTGTTCAAGGCCAGGTTGGATGAAGCCTTGGGTGGCATGGTTTAGTGTGAGGTGTCCCTGCTTATGGCAGGAGGGTTGGAACTAGATGATCTTAAGGTCCTTTCCAACCCTAACTATTCTTTTCTATGATAAGGGAAATAGCAAGGGAAGAGAATACAACCCCTCACCACTTACTGACAGATGCCGAGCCTGATCCAAGCAGTGACCTAGCCCTTCCGGGTAACTGACCCCAGTTTTACATCCTGGGCATGATGTGCTGTGGTATGGAATATCTCTTTGGCTAGTTTGGGTCAGGTGTTCTGTCTCTGCTTCCTCCTGGCTTCACTTCCTCCCTGGCAGAGCATGAGACTCAGAAAGTCCTTGGTCAGAGCAAACGTTACTGAGCAACAACTGGAACCATCAGTGTTACCAGCACTGTTCCCAGGCCGAAATTCAAAATGCAGCACTGTACCAGCTACTAAGAAGATGAAAAAAATGACTGTTACTGCTGAACCCAGGACATAACTGACTTTAGAAAAGAGAACAAAAAAGTCATTAAAACTCAAAGAATGTGAACAAGAAAAACAGGAAAGGAGGCACTTGCCAGTAGCTTCAAATTTTCTATGTGGTTCTGCTTCTACCACCAAACACCTCCCACTAAACCATGTCACCTAAGGCTCTGTCCAACCTGGCCTTGAACACCAGGGATGGAGCATTCACAAAAATGGACAACCCATTCCAGTGCATTGCCAACCATAGGGTAAAAAACTTCTTCCTTATATCCAATCTCAACTTTCCCTGTTTAACTCATTACCCCTTGTCTTATTGCTACAGTCCCTAATGAAGAGCCCCTCCCCAGCATCCCTATAGGCCCCCTTCAAATACTGGAAGGCTGCTATGAGGTCTCCATGCAGCCTTCTCTTCTCCAGGCTGAACAGCCCCAACTTTCTCAGCCTACCTTCATATGGGAGGTGCTCCAGTCCCCTAGTCACCCTTGTGGTCCTCCTCTGGACTTGTTCCATCAGTTCCGTGTCCTTTCTGTATTGAGGATGGTAATTTGCTGGTTAGTGGGACCTATAGAGTGCATCAGGTGGGTCATTGGTTTGAGAAGTCCATTGGACAGCATAAAGGGCTTGGTTTTTTGCACCATCCTGAGTAAGATGCCCTTCTGCGAAACAGTAGTTGGGGTATGTAACCTGTGCTTCACCAAATGCAGTGTTGATCCCAGGTTCTGAGGCTAAGGTCTTGGGCTAATTTGGGTGTGTGATAGGTACATTTACATTAATGTGGCAACTCTGATCCCTTTAGAATATGGAAACTGATTTAGTTAAATTAAGAAAAAAACTGCATCTGTATGAATCTTGTAAGAGCTGTTCATTCCCTTTTATTTGAAGTTCATTTTCTTACCTTTAACCTGCCTTCCTTACTCTGTTTTCTTTCTTTGTGCTTATTAATATTCAGACCATCAATTTCCTTCTACGTATAGTTTTACCTTTGCAATGTTCTACTATTCCCATTGTACACTCTCTTTCAATTCTGCATTTTCTTATGTGCTTTACTGTACATGAAATATGATTCAATCACACTTACAATTGGAATTGGACCATGTTATCCTTCCTGAGCCTATGTTTCCTTTGATGTCAAATTTCGCATCTTTTCTAGGGACATTTTCATTTTCCATTTCAAAATCCCTTTTTTTCTCCCAGAGATTAAAAGAGAATGATTTGATGGACTGCATATACTGATCTATTTGTTGCACCATTATTGTTAGTTCCATATTGCTTCTATTATCCATCACAAAAAAAAAACAAAAACAAAACACACCATTTTTTTTTCCCCTTACAGTTTAAGCAGATGAAAGTAGCAATTCAGAATACAGAGCCAGAAGAATCATTAAGAATGACAAGAGACTCAGGAACATTAAATAACTGATCAAGTAATATTCAAGAAAGAAACATATGGAGGTACTGAGTAATGTAACGAAGCATCCCATTCTCAGTTGGTTTAGTATGATGTTATGTTTAGTATTAGTAAGGCAATTTTCTCTAACAAAGGATTAATTTAATTTATCCATCTGTAATCTAGACAGAATGGCAGTCATAAAAATACACAAATTACTTTTCCCACCAAATTACATAGCTGGAAGTCCTAAAAAACCCAGAAATTAGGAGAATAGTCTTAAGAAAGAATTAGAAAAACAACTCACTATTCAGAAAAAGCAGAGACCAAGAGTTAGGGAAAAACAGCATATTGCTCTAGGCATCCTTTTTCTAACTTTAGGGTTTTGTTGTTTGGTTCAGTGAATTGGATCACTTTTAATGGTTCACTTAGTTGTGACTACAATAGAAAATACAGCACAGAGAGGATGTTTTAGAATGTTCTGCAGTCAGCTGAGCTTTGCCACAATTTTTGTGCTATCCAGTGAAAAAATAATACCTAAAAATGAACGTATACGTGGAAATGTTCTGGGTATTGAACACTGCCATCCTCCAGTTCTGTGATTTGTAGCTGCTTTACATGAAAGGAAGAGATTTGTTTCCATTGCTGCAAAAAACAAAATCCTGATTTGTTATTTGATAACAGGCATACACTGGGTCAGTTAACTCTTCAAGGGTCAAAGAACAATGCAATTTGGTGCAATTATTCCTAACTGGGAGGCAGAGATAATAACTGCATCTGGCATGTCTGTAGCTGAGCTGAATGAAGATTACTTTTCACCTGAGATAGGTGAGGAGCTTTTGGATCTACAAAGGAAATGGAAAGGATTTTCTAAACCTGATTAATTCTCTGTTTGAAAAAACAAACAAACAATAAAATAATTTCAAAAAACTGCAATCATAATAGAAAAGCTGTTGTTTTAGGAGCAGGCACTCTGGTTATACTCAGCTACATGCCATATTGGCTTCTTATGTCCAATGAATCTTAAATATAAATTGTCCTTTGGTAAGTATCAGCATTTTACTCTGTTTATAAGTTTAATGACATTGCTTCAAAATACTGCCAATGATTCTGCCCAGCAGCATCATGGTTTTGTGGCTCCTCTTCAGTTTTCCTCAGCTTTTATTCCTCAGTGATTGTTTTTATCCAAGCTCTCATTCACTGAAGAGTTTACCACTCTGGAGTCCAAGTAGTCAAGTGGGTATTTAATGACATTAAATATATATTATCTGTTGATTTCACTAGGAAGGAAGAGATGGAAACTTTTATTGTAAATGAGACCTAAGACTGACATTGTCATCTAGCTACAGAGGCTGTCTGTATGTGTATTTGCCAGTATCTTAATGCAGCCACATATAACTCTCAATCTGCACTGAGCTCAGCTGAATGTGGGGGTGTTACTGTGTGATGAATGTCTTTCAATTACTTAGCAATAAGAAGCGGCTTCCTTATAGCAAGGGCATCAATCCTTATTTGTCACCCTCCTAAACTGATCACTATGACTCCACCAATCTGTTGATTACTTCCATTGGTCCATACACAAGAAATGTCACAAATATTGATATTATTTATTTTATTTCTACCAACATAAGCTTGCTTTTGTGCTTTGCTCTATTCACAAGCCAAACCTAAAAGATTAATTGGTTGGACACTGAGACACTGTAGTAATCTGTGGGGAATCATAGAATCATAGAATAGTTAGGGTTGGAAGGGACCTCAAGATCACCTAGTTCCAACCCCCCTGCCATAAGCAGGGACACCTCACACTAAACCA